>CM031240.1:1053399644-1053586954 GCA_018340775.1 Taxus wallichiana var. yunnanensis
AGATTTGACAATGGTGGTGAGTACTGCAACAAGGCTTTTAATGATTATTGTTCAGATAATGGAATATAAAGAGAAAGAATGGTTCCTAGAACTCCTAGGAGAATGGAACTACATAAAGAATGGATAGAACAATCATGGAACGTCTTTAGAAGCATGAGATACATGTCGGAATGCCTTTGAAGTTTTGGGTAGAAGTAGTAGATACAACGGTGTACTCGATCAATTGTGGGCCTTCAACAACACTGGATGGTGGAATATTAGAAGAATCTTTGTCTGGAAAAGAGGTATATTTTTCTTTTCTTAGAGTTTTTAGCTCAGAAGCTTTTGTGCATGTTGATAAGGAAAATAGAAGGAAGTTAGATGTTAAATCTAAGATATGTACTTTCATTGGTTATGGCTCTGGTGATTTCGGATATCAATTTTTGGATTTAGAAGATTATAAGATTGTTAGGAGTCGTGATGTTGATTGGAATGAAAAAATAATGTACATGGATCAGGTTTTAGTGCTTAAACATGAATATGTTGAGGAGATTTTGAAGGAAAATCAGTTTTCAGACCTAAAGCAAACATCCACACGAGACAAAATGTCGGTTCTACGAAACTAATGTCGATCGGACTAACTAACATCGATACAGGATCAGAGTTTAGAGAAAATAGCTACAGTACCGACTTTGGTACTCCTATAACCGATGTCGGCAAGGCCACCACTAATCGGTCGACAGACAGAGGAACTGTGGTAGTTATAGAACTATGGTCGATTACTGTAGTGACCAACGTCAATCACTGACAAAGATTGACATGAATGTGCAACAGGCACAGAATGAGCCCAGACACCCTAGATCTTAGTGAGAAGGTCACAAAGAGTAAGTAGACCTCTAGAGAGATTTTCACCTTCCTTTTCTTATTTATTATTAACTGATAGTGGTGAACCAGAAAGCTTTGAAGAAGTAATGCAGGTAGATACCCATGAGCAAGTGGGAGCATGACATAGATGAGGAAATGGACTCCTTGGAACAAAATCAGACATGGGATTTGGTCAAGTTTCTAGCAGAGTAAGAAAACACTACAAAACAAATGGGTTTACAAAATCAAGGAAGAAGAGGGTGGACTGAAAAGGTACAAGGTGAGGCTTGTGGTAAAGGGATTTGCATAGAAAGTAGGTATTAACTTTGATGAGATTTTTTCTCCTATAGTTAAGATGACTTCTATTCATACTATTCTAAGTTTAGTTTGCAACAGAAGATTTGCATTTAGAACAACTTGATGTTAAGATGGCTTTCTTCATAGTGATTTGGAGGAAGATATTTATATGTAGCAGCCGCTTGGTTATGAAGCCAAGGGTAAGGAGAAATTTGTATGTAGATTGAAAAAGAGCCTATATGGGCTCAAACAAGCTCAAGGCAATGGTATTTGAGATTTGACATTTTATGCATGAGCATGGTTATATGAGATGTGAATTTGACCATTGTTTTTATTTTAAGAAGCTTGAAAATGAGAGCTATGTTATTTTGTTACTATATGTGGATGATATGTTGATTGCAGGATCTAGTATGTAGGACATTGGTAAACTTAAAGAAAGGTTATCTCACACATTTGCAATGAAGGATTTGGGAGCTGCAAAGAAAATCCTTGGCATGTAAATTCACCGAGATAGGAAAAAAAAAGTTGTATTTGTCTCAGGAGACTTATATCAATAAGGTGTTGGAAAGGTTTAACATGTAAAATTAAAAACATGTTAGTACACCTATGGTTGGACACTTCAAATTGAGAAAAGATCAATGTCCTTCATCACACGAGGAGGTTGATTACATGGCATGTGTTCCATATGCTTCAACAAGAGGAAGTATTATGTATGCCATGGTTTGTACTAGACCAGACATTGCACATGCAATGGGAGTTGTGAGAAGGTTTATGGATAATCCAGGTAAAGAACATTGGAAAGTAGTCCAATGGATTCTCAGGTATTTGAGAGGGACATCCAACATGGAGTTATGCTATGGAGGGTTAGATACTTCTTTACGTGGCTATGTTGATTCAAATATGGCTAGAGATTTGGATGGCAGGAGGAACACTATTGGATATGTTTTCATAGTAGGTGGAATGACAGTTGGATTTCAAGATTGTAGAAGGTTGTGGCTTTGTCTACTACAAAGGTAGAGTATGTTGTAGCTACAAAAGCTAGCAAGGAGATGATATGGATGAGAAGGTTCATGAAAGAGTTGGGTAAGGAGAAAGATGATTCAGATTATACAGTGATAGTCAGAGCGTGATTCATCTAAAAAGAAATCAACATTTCATTCAAGAATGAAACACATTCAATTGAGGTATCACTTCATATGGAAGGTGTTGGAGGATGGGTAGTTGAAGTTAGAGAAAATCCATACGGATGAGAACCCTATGGATATGCTAATGAAGCCATTGGTAAGGGAGAAGTTGGAGCTTCACTCCACTTTTGTTGGTCTTTAAGTTTGAGACTTGAAGAGGAAGAAACAAGCCAAGGAAAAGGAACCAAGGATGGTGATGCATAGTACAATGCAATAATTGATCTCCAAGTGGGATATTGTTGAGTATGGAGCTTAATTTCTTTACAATAAACTTGATTTTACACGTTCTAGCTTTTTAAAAGTGACCGACGGTGCCGTCGAGGATGACCGACATCAATCGTAGGAGTATAAGCTGGCATCGGTGAGGACATGACCAACATCGATCGGGCATGGACTAGCTTCGGTCTCTGTGTATGATGGTGCTTTTGTTCTTTAATGAGAAATAGAATAAATCTCTTTCTTTAAATATGATTTATTGATTGTAAAAGCATAGTTAGTTTCCCATTATATATATATATATATGCATGTATGCATTGTATGAGGGTAAGTGAGAAGAAAATAACAATTTTTTTTCATGTAAGTTTTCTTTGTGAGAAAGAAAGAGTATACTAGTGAGGGAAAAGCATTGAACATCCCGTGAGGTGTTGGAAGATAATAATCTTCATTGTATTTCCTATGTAAAGAACTGAATAATAATATTAGTCGTTCTTTGTGGATGTAGCCCATAGTGGGTGAACCACGTTAAATCTGGTGTTATCTTTCTCTTATTTATTTTATCTTCTAGTTTATTTCCGCATTCATTGCTTGTATGCTTTATCTGATTATAGATATGTGCAAAATTGTTATATGGTCTAACCCCATTAATATGGAGTGTACACATTTAGGGGAGTCATTTTCATGATGAATATAGGTCAATGGATCTTCATTTGTTGTTGATGAAGTAAAAAAGGGAGGTTTTATTCCATTCAGGAGTAAAGTCAAGTAAGTTTGTCTTTTATACATTATTTTCATTCGTGTTGTCATTTCTCATGTTGTTTCATCATATTAGAATTTTTCAAAGATGTCAAAGGGGAGATACACATCGAAACATAGAAATGAGTCAAGTAGATCCTGGTCTTGTTGGTTTCCATAAATGTTTATGAAGGTTATTCTATCAATGAAAAAAGGGAAGATTTTTGGCCATTACATGTTAGTGTTGTCATTTATGTCAAGTACATCGATGCTAAATGGCATCATGAGGTCATATGAGTCTTAACAGGGGTCGCACAATTAGTGTCAAACATGAAGGTTGATTGTTAATGTCAAGTTTTGGTGAGTTTTCATGTTGTCTTTCAATTTCATGGTCTAGTGAGATAAGTCATGGTTTGAGTCCTCCCAAGAATATTTAATCAGGTAAAACATGGTTGGTATGATGTGTCATAGGTTTCTAAGAGTCTACATGATATCAACATGGGCAGTTCATGAGGTTACGTGGTTGAGTCGGGTCATTTCAGGCTTATTCCTAGTCCTTAAACATGCAAAATGAGATGGAGGTATCCTATTTGGAGCCAATAAGTCATAACCAAGAAATTTAGAAGCATGTTGATGTTATATAGGGCATTTATGGTGAGTTTTAGTTCATTATGTTCTACACACATACAATGCTTATATGAGGTCTTTGGGAAGCAAGAAGGTAAGAACATGCATGATGCTTGGCACACATAAGTCTTAATGGCTAGATATTTGGGACCTATTTGGGATATAAGGTGAGTACATAGTTAGAGTATGTTTTCATGATGCTTGATGATAATTTTCAAGTCATTCGATGAAGAATATTTTACAAGATATGTTAGTTTTGGCAAAACAAGGGTTTCATGTGGTAATTCTACAACGTGTTTTTAATGTAGAAATTGACCTTTAATGCTCATTGCAAGCTATGTGATTTGAATTGGGAAGTAAGCTCTTTGAAATATATTTTTAGGAGATTTATTAAGGTTTCACATAAAAATAATGAGGTGGTTTTATCATCACTTATTTTATGATCGGGTTAAGAAGATAAGTTGATTTGAAGCGCTACCAGCTAATCCCTACCCCCTGAGTGTCTTGAAGAAAGTTGAGTATACTAAACCTCTTTGATTCCTTTTTCCAAAGTGATGATTTTATGTTGTAGAGGAATCTTCCATATTTCTAGAAAGGTGTATTAGAGCATGTGACAATATGTGGGCCCCACTTGAAAAAAAAGTTTATGAAGATCTTAGAATTTGTAAAGAAGTTTCCCAAAGAAGGTAAGAAATAAATTGACATTTTTTTTAGCCTTGGAGTTTTTATACATTTCCATGATAGTTTTATATCATGTTTGAGGTGAAAAAATAGAAAAGTGTGCCATATTTATGAAGGTTTGGTTCTTGTGGTAGTTTAGAGCAACTTGTTGTAAAAGTGGATAAAAGGAGCGATAACGGATCGTGCAAGCCAAGAACACGAGATGCTAATCAAACATCATGATCAATAAGATGAAAGCAATTCGCCAGAATAACTTTACATAAACCTTTACAAACAAATGAACAACAATATCATATATTATTATGGAACTCAATGAAATACAATGAGAATGAGCCTTGCTTATATAGGCAAGGAATAACAATCTAAGAACCAGTCAAGGTCGTAGATCAAGCCATAAATCATGGAAAGAACTAGTCATCAAAGAACTAGTCAAGTCCATAGATTTATGAGAGAACTAGACATCAAGGATCTAGTCAATACCATAGATATAGGAAAGAACTAGTCAATACCTAGATCAAGGAAAGAACTATACCTAACAACTAGATAATATGTCCTAATATCTAAATAAATAAAAAGAAATATCCACACACATAAGTGGGTGAGAATAAATACAATAATATACCTAGGTGAACATGAGCTAAGGTAAATACCTACTCTAACACCCCCTCAAGTGAAGTTAGGGGCAAAACTAGAAGTGGCATGTCCATAATATGTGTGACAACTAGGCACGATGAGGTACTCATGTACAATATATCCATGAAGAAATCTTGAACAAAAAGAAGGAAAAATCTGCTATAAGGAAAGAAAGAAAGAAGAATGAAGATGTTCTCATGAACACCCCCCAAGAACAACTTCCGAAACCCCAAACATTCCACGCAACTCAAGGTAGCGAGGTGATGCAAAAGGCTTCGTAAAGATGTCTGCGACCTGCTGCTGAGTCGGAAGGTACTCAAGCAAAGAACTCCATCTTGAATGTCGTTGCCGAATGAAGTGGATGTGTATCTCGATATGCTTGGTCATTGGTGCTCAACTGGGTTGCGAGAAATGTGAATTACACTTTGTTTGTCACACAAAGTACATTTGGTGAATCCTATGGGAATCAAACTCTATTAATAATTGGTGAAGCCAAAAAATCTTGACTCATTTATGCTTGCTGCCTGTACTCGCCTCGAAGATGAAAGTGCAATAGCACTGTTGATTTTTGCACGCCTAAAGAATCTGGAGAAGAACCAAGACAAAAAAGATAGCCAGAAGTGGAACGTCTGTCATCAATAAAACCTACCCAATCTGAATCTGTATACCCAACCAACTGAGTAGAACCCCTAGTGTAGTGTAGGCCAAAGTGGGAAGTGCCCTGTAAATAACACAAAATCCTTTTAACAGCCTGCCAATGACTACTATGAGTAGAATGTGCAAACCGAGATATAAGCCCTACTGCAAATGAAATATCAGGGTGATTATGGGTCAAGTACATGAGACTCCCAACCAACTGCCTATACAACATAGGATCACAAAGTGGTGTGGTACATGTGGATGTAAGAGTAACCCAGATTGAAAAGGAGATGGACTTGGCTTGCAATCATCCATATCAAAGCATTTAGGAAGATCATGGGTGTACTTTTGTTGACTCAAATGAATCCACTGAATTTGTTTGAGAAAATTGCAAACCAAGGAAATAATGTAATAGCCCAAGATCTGTCATGTCATTTGTGTAGAAAGAGCCCTATGAATACTCGAATGTGGAAGAAGAGCTGCCGGTAAGTAACATATCATCAACATACAAGACAAGTATCAAAATATCCTCACCAACATCTTTAGAGATACACCTTGTATGATCGGAGTGGCAATGAACAAAACTAGTAGATAGAAGAAAAGAATCCATCTTCTCATACCAAGCCCAAGGGGCTTGTTTGAGACCATAGAGACCTTCAGAGCCAAAAAATAAGAGAAGAATCCTAAACAAATCTAGCCGGTTGCTCCATATATATTTCCTCTTGTAGATCTCCATGTAAGAAGGCACTCTTCACGTTCATCTGGTATATGGGCCACCCCTGTGATGCAGTAATAACAAGTACAAGGTGTATAGAATCCATCTTGGCAATGGGTGCAAAAGTCTCAGAGTAATCAATACCTTCGACTTGTGAAAAACCCTTTGCAACAAGACGAGCCTTATACTTGTCAATGGACCCATCAGTTGCGTATTTGGTTCGGTATACCCACTTACACCTAACCATATTTCTTCCTTTAGGAAGAGATACCAAATCCCAAGTATGATTCTTCATCAAAGAAGAATACTTACCTACCATCACATCATCCCACTCATGTATCCCATGAGCCTTTGAAAAAGATTGTGGATCCTCAAAAACTACCTGACACAAAAGTCCAAAACCAGTAGAATGTGTGTGATGATGCCTAGTGGGTGGAAGATCCTCTATGAAAGGTGTTGCCTTAGAAACTAGTAGTATGAGCCCACTTAGGCATAGTGACTACATTAGTGGGAATAGGATCCTCAACGACATCTATATCCTCCTCATCAATCTCCTCAAAGAAAGAATCCTCAAGATGAGATGAAGAAGAAGGAAGCATGGAAGAAGAAGAAGATTCATGAGGAGTGAAGCACTCATCAAACTAAACATGTGTTCGAAAAAGAACATCATGTGTATCATGATCTAAAAGACGATAAGCTCTCATGTCTTCACAATACCCTACAAAGATCAAGGGTTTACTCTTCTTATCCAAAGCTTTCCTTTTCTTCTTTGGAAAAAATCCTAAGCATGGCTCCCAAAGACTCAAAAAAATGAGACATCTGGCTTAGTGTTTGACTAAACTTCCTCTGGAGTCAAATGCTTAAGTGCTCTATGTGGTGTGCGATTTTGAATGTAGTTAGCACAATTAACTACTTTTGCCCAATAGATAGGAGGTATATCTCTAGAATGCATCATACAATTAGCCATTTCCTTCAAATTTCTATTTTTCCTTTCTACTAATCCATTCTATTGTCAAGTATGAGGAACAAATGTTGGTGAATAATGCCTTGAGTTGCCAAAAATTTAGAAAAATCATTGTTGAAGTACTCCCCCCATTATCAGTGTGAAGGTTCTTTATGCAACTAGAAGATTGTTTCTCGACCAAAGCCTTGAAGACTTTTAAGTGTGAAAAAAACATCACTTTTGTACTTGAGAAAATAAACCCAAGTATGCCTCGAGAAATTATCAATAAATGTAAGTGCATACTTAGCTCCATTGAAATATGGGGTAGGAAAAATTATCAAGTCACTATGCACAAGCTCAAGTGGTGAAGAAGCTCTCTTAGACACATTCTTAGGAAATAGATCTTGGTGTTGTTTCCCTAATGCACAACCATAACAAACTCCCTCAAGACAAGAAACTCTAGGAAGACCATCTACCATACCATGAGTGCTCAACTCCTTCAAATATTTGTAATTGAGATGTCCAAATCTTTCATGCCAAAGCTTACTCTCTGAATCTGAATGAGAAACCAATCTGTCCCTATAGAAGAAGTGTCATCAAAACCCTCAAAGTGATATAGTCTTGAACTATGATCAACAATACCCTGAGCAACAAGTGAATAAGGCTCCAACAAAGTTCTTACTTCTGCCCCATGTGGTGTAAAAGTCATTGTTTTCCCTTGACCAGAATGAAAAATTTGATATACAGAAAGTAAATTTGTAGTGATGTTAGGAACATATAGTGCATCTTGGATATTGCCACCATCAAGTTGTATATCACATTTTCCCTCAACAGAAAGAAAGGAAGAATCTCCAACCTCAATTTTGGAAGTAGAACTCAAACCTAGAGAAACAAAAGACTCCTTGGAAGAAGTCATGTGATGAGAAGCACCGAGAATCTATAACCTAATTGTCTGCAAGTGGTGACTGAGATATTCCAACAACATTAAGTGTTTTTCCATGCTGATTAGGAGGTGGAGTGGAGATAGAAATTTTTGTTTCTTGATTGCATCCTCTAAGGCTTGCATTTGCTTATAACACCTATTTTCTTCATGATTACTACCCCCACAAAAAGAGCATGAATGGCTAGACTTATTCTTGGATTTAGAAGACTCCTTGGGTTTTGAGTTTTTTTCTTTGGGTTTAGGAGCATTTTGAGATGGAGAAGGTGTGGATTTGGTTTACTTGTTTGGTTTTCCCTTGCCCTTAGGATTAGATGCAACTAATGCCTTTTGAGAGGTGGAAGACTCAAGGTGATATAATTTGGATTCTTCCTAATAAGTCTTTCACAAAAATGTTTCTAAGTTAGGAATTTTGAAGGTGTCACCTAAGGCATCCATGCTAGAGAAAAAGGTAGAAGTAAAAATTTGGAATGGTCCTCTCAACTTGGATAAAATCAAGTAAACACACTCTTCATCTTTCTTATCTCTTCCACTCCCCTTCATTTGTGTCAACAAATGCTTGAACTTGGTAAGATAGTCTATAATTGTTGGAAAATCTTCAGGATTAAGAGAGGTGATCTCAATTTCAAGTTGCATGGCTCTCATATGATCCACCTTACCAAATAAATCCTCAATTTCTCTCATATTTTGAAAGGAGAGTCACATTTTTCCAAATGAAATAAAAAGACTGTCACTTACATAAGTTCCTATCAAACCCATACACTCATCAAATTTGCACGATATTGAAATTTCTCATATTCTCTAGTGAACACTGGTTGTTATGAAGAAGTTAAAGCCCATAATCCTTTCCGCTTAATTATTGTTTCCATTCTTGGTTTCCATGTGTGGTAATTATGTGTTGTTAATGGCTCAACATGATCTAATGTAGAAGTAGATAAAGATGCCATCCTAAAAAATCACCAAAAGAAATGCAAGAACCAAGTAATGCAACAAGACCCCCAAACAATGCAATAAGAGCCCCCCAGATTTTGGCACTTTATAAATATTTCCAATAGAAAGAGCTCAAAATAAATAAAAAGCAAAAACACACTTTTACAAAAATGACACTCAAAACGGAGTTACCGATCAAAAGATACAATTTTTTTCAATATTATGCTCTACTATTTATTTTAGTTTCACTAAAAAATACAATAAAATACTCTTGCCTTGGTGGACACAAATAAAATGAA
Organism: Taxus wallichiana var. yunnanensis; assembly: GCA_018340775.1. Taxonomy (NCBI): domain Eukaryota; kingdom Viridiplantae; phylum Streptophyta; class Pinopsida; order Cupressales; family Taxaceae; genus Taxus; species Taxus wallichiana. Next base: position 1,053,409,327 of record CM031240.1, read on the forward strand.
AAATCACAAGCATTAAGCCTTCATATGACCATATGAGGGCTAAGAATTTCAATGGTGGGTGTGTGCTCATGGATTTTCTTGAACCGCAAAAAAATACCCACATCGGATCTCAAGAAACCCAGCAAAACCCAAAAAAAATTCTAGATTTTATTTTTCGTATGTTGTGAATCCCGAGGCGAACCCAGTATGCTTCTCTGCACAACAAAAAAAACCGATTGCCTCCCGAAATGGTCAAGTTTATAGCCGATCTTAGGGTTTTACTACCTTCTGGATCCAATGGAAGCCTCTGTTTTGCATAAAAATGCATGCAATAACAACATACAAGAAAATCCTGAATATATGAATATATAAAGAATTTATTTGCAAAATAAAACTTACAGATGAATGTCAATAGTAATCTCTCGCTCTTATACCATAAAAGGAACGATAACCAAATCATGCCAAGCCAAGAACACAAATGCTAATCAAACATCATGATCAATAAGATGAAAGTAATTTGCTAGAATAACTTTACATAAACCTTTGCAAACAAATGAGCAGCAATATCATATATTATTATGGAACTCAATGAAATACAATGAGAATGGGCCTTGCTTATATATGTAAGGAATAACAATCTAAGAACTAGTCAAGGTCGTAGATCAAGCCATAAATCATAGAAATAACTAGTCATCAAAGAACTATTCAAGTCCATAGATTTATGAGAGAACTAGACATCAAGGATCTAGTCAATACCATAGATCTAGGAAAGAACTAGTCAATACCATAGATCAAGGAAAGAACTATACCTAACAACTAGATAATATCTCTAATATATAAATAAATAAAAATAAATATCCACACACATAAGTGGGTGAGGATAAATACAATAAAGGTAAATAATGTACCTAGGTGAACATGAGCTAAGGTAAATACCTACTCTAATAGTGGAATTACATGAGCTACATGAGGAGTTAGGACTCAATTCAAGTTGTCTTTGTGATCTTGATTGAGATATATTGCTATTGATATATAAAAAAATGTGTTTTTGATGTGGTATAAAGAATTTATGACCCATTCTTTGAGGGTCAAATACGGAGGATGCTTGGTCTAACAGGGTCTCAAGTGGCTTCATGAGGTAAAGTGAAAGTTACGAGTTCTTCATGATGGTTGAAGGTTTATGAGTGCTTAGAAATTATTTCTAAAGGTTGTTAATACTTTCATTAAACTTGGAAATGTTTTTGAGGTGATGGAGCAAGTTGAGCTCAAACCTAGTTCTTGAGTCCTAAAAGGATAAATGAGTAGTTTCAAAGAGGCACATATTTGAAAGAATTCCAATTATATTTGGAAGGAAATGTAAGATTTTATGGAAATATAATTCAGATATATTTCAATTATGTATGATATGTGTCTTTATGATGTGATTTTATAGGTCATCCATCCTAGTTTGTGAAGACTAATGTTGTTTGGTTTTTAGAATAGGATTTCTCAAGTTAGAAGATTGAGGTAGATGAGGTATGAGATGGATTAATGATGATTTATATCAGTTGGAGAGTGAATATGGATGAATTTTATTACTATTTAATTCATTTGGAGTCTTGAAAGTGACAACAAAGGTGTAAACTAGTTGAGTTTGTAAAACTACTTTTCTGGGCAACTTGATTTGGTGAAGAGGAAAGTTGGTGTGGTTTACACATATGGATGTTTAATGAGATATAACATGAATGGATGTGATATAAAGGTCTCGAGGATTCCATTATTCTTGGGTGGTCTTAAGGCCCAAAGGTGAAGATAGGGTCCTGGAAATAACTGTTTGGTGAAGGATATGAGCCTTCTTGATTGTGTTATGATAAATTTGATTGGTGAAAGATAATTAATGACCATGGATGATTTTTTTATGTCATATTATAAGAGCTTGAATAATAATTCTTTTAGCAATTTTGGTTTTAGCTCATCCGGATGATGGGGTTTGAGCTAGTTTTGTACTTGATTAAATGCATTTGGGCATGGCCAACCTATATAAGCCCAATATGAATGTTTTAATAAATGTGTTGGGTTTTTTTAAAGATTTATTGGTCAAAATAAAGGAGAGATACTATATTTATTTATGTTTTTGAATTGAGAATGGTATAAAGCATGTGTTTTGAGTTCATTTTTGAACTAGTGCTCTAGGAAGGAAAAGTGTGACCCATATGCGAGAGTATAATAGGTATGATTACATTATTTGAGAGATTAGGAAGTGTATTATATGTTGAATAATGTTAGAGATCATGTGAGAAAGGGTTTGAATCAAGATGAAGACATGAATGAAGAAGAAAGAGCGAGTTGAAGGAATGAGGGTTTAAACAAAGTGTGTGAGCTGAATTTGTGATCTTTATTAGTTGTGGAAGAATTTTTTTTGTATATTTTCATCTTCATATTCTTGAGTTGGTTCTTGATCATATTAGGGGGTTGTATCCTCCTTGTGGAGTGACTACTTCACTAAACTAGGGGTTGGTGATCCTTGTAGGGTTGGTGCTCTACTAAACTAGGGTTGACGCTCCTTGTGAAGTTGGTGCTCTACTAAATCTATTTTCTTTGTGTAATATAAGTAGATTTTTAGTGGGTTTTCTTCCCTTTAGGGTTTCCCACTTAAATTTTGTGTTCTTGTGTATTCTCTTTCTCTTTCTCTTGTGTATGGTTGATTCAATGCTTAAGTAAACACATATATGGTTAATGTTTGATTGAATGGTTTTATGAATGGTAATGAATGATAAATGGAAATGGAATAAAGTTTTAATATACTAATTCACCCCCCTGTTAGTCTCTTGTGCTTCTAACAACCCATGCCTTCACATGAAGCATTACTCCATTCACTCACCCACCTACCAAACTATATAATGTAGTCACAAAATCATGCACTTTAGATATTTATTTATCCCGAGTCTCATATTACTATTTAGAAGGTTCTTGAGTGAAGAAAGTACTAATTAACCCCCATCCTTTTTGCCATATTTTTTATTTTATTTCGTAATTTATGACCTATTGCACCCATATGCCTAACCATTTTCTGACATCCTGCATTATTTTAGCCTCGGTTGGGGCACCCATGGGCACCTTAGTCCCACCTGGGGTGCCCTGATCCTTCTAGCACTTTCCCACCACTTTTTGGGCCTCTTCTAGCCATTTTTCATCTTTATCTTTCTTGTGGTCAGCCTTTTCGGGGTTAATTACGAAATTAGAACAAGATAACCCTATAAATATAAAGTTATGAGACCATAATGAGGGACTTAGCATCATCTACTACTATCACTCCATCTAGAGTTGCATCCATCTATTGCATTGACATCCACATAGCTCCATCATCAAGGAACAAGCTAGGACATCTGCATCACACTTCATAGGGGGAGGGATTATATTCTATTCCATGCACACATTCTATTACATTTTCTACATTTAGCTCTACTCATATTATTTCACAAAGTGTGACTAAGACAAGAGCACACTGGGGCCTGACATGCACACACTCACTAGAACTACATTTGGGTCTGAAATGTAGTACAACACTCAGTTTAGTAAGCCCAATGTTGTGGAAGTGAGGTCAATATGACCCATTCATTACATCTTTATTTTTTTAGGGTTTTGATACTTCCTTTTAGGTATTTTGCAAGTTATTCTTCCTCTTGGAATATTTGGAGCATTGCATAGTACAGAGAAATTAATGTAACAAATAAGGAAGGATAACAATCATCTGTTGAACTTGTGAAGACCATTTCTAGACCCTTTCCCGGACAGAGGCACTGCTTTTTCTTACCAAGCGTCCTCTTCCTCTTGAAATATTTGGAGCATTGCGGTACTAGAGAGAAATTAATGCGAAAAAAATAGCGAAGGACAATAGATCATCTCCGAACATGTGAAGACCTCGTTTCTAGACCTTTTTCCTAGACTAGGGCACCCGTTTTGTTTACATAGAGCACCCATGGGTGCCCTAGTCCTCTCCTAGGTGCTCTAGTCCATCCACATCACCCGAGATCTATCCTACGAAGGACCACGACATAGTCATTCCCGCTTTTTGATTTTTTGTTCATCACTATGACACGGATTTGACACGATTCGTTATTCAACTGAGCTCTTTCCTCTTCCCTCTTGCACATTAGGGTTTAGTATTTCATTTTATATATTTTCTTAGATCATTAAAATATTTCTTTACTACATTTATTTACTTTAGTACAACTATGCATAGCTTAGATTAACTACCTTAGCACTACATAGTTAGTAATAATTTTGGTGAACCTGCCTTGACCATTCACACTTCTAGGAATTTCCTTTCTTCCATCTTTCATTCTAGGATTTATTCTTCTCTTGTCATGGCTCACTCTCATGAGGAGTTTACTTAATCTCACCTCAAGGCTATCAATGATCACCTTGTTGAGCATCCACAAGATCTAGATTTACTTTTACATGTTTCTCGTGAGGAAGCTACTAACTTGGCCGAACTCACCACTTCTACAGCCATACCCACTTATGTTTCCACTCAACCTCCTGCTACTACTCTTCCTCCCATTTCTACTATTCCCATTCTTGTCCCTACTCTTACCAACCACTTTACACCACCTCTAGTTTCTCATATACGAAATGTCTCATCAATTAGCAACCAAGACTTAACTTCTCTTTATCATGACCTTCAAGTTCAAATTCATACATTACACTAGAGCACTTCACATGCATCTCCATCCTTGGATTCTACTTTTTGTTACATACTCCATTCGCTCCCGCCATTTCTACTTATCCACTTCCTCCTAACTTTTTCACTCCTAAGCTTCCCATCTTCAATGGGCATGGGGACCCACAAGAACATCTTAGAGCATTTCATGTTTCTTTTCTTGACTTTGTTGATGATCATCTCCTTTTAGCTAAGATTTTTCCTCGTAGTCTCCATGATTATGCGATGTGTTGGTTTCTGACTTACTGTTCACTCAATAACCTCCTTTACACATCTAGTTGATGCATTTCTTACTCATTTTTCTATCAACATCGGCTCTAATATTTCTTATGCCCAGCTAGCATAACTTAAACAAGGCTCAAATGAACACCTCACTAACTATGTTTTAAGGTATAAGAATAATTTAGCTAAGATGAAAAACGTGCTTGCTAACTCTAAGCTTCAAGATTTATTTATTCAGAGTCTATTACCACCTCTACAAGAGAGTGTTCTTTTTGAATCCTCTCCTTCATTTGACCACCTTTTTCATACATCGAGAAAGCTTAAGTATCAAGAGAAGACTTCATCTTCCACCTGTTTTCCTAACAAGACACCATTTAAACCATCTACAACAAAACCAACCAACACTAAAGTTACATTGTCAACACCATCACTTCTTCTAAGGATGTCAACTACAAAAATCTCGACTCACATTTAACACCCTTCCCATGTCTTTTCATATTATAGTGAGATGACTTCTTGAAAGAAAACTTATTACACTTTCCCCTACCCTCAAATTAGACCCACCACGACCAAAAGGTAGGAACTACAATGAGAAATTTTTCTATGATTATCATCGATGTGTAGGGCATTCTATAAATCAATTCCTAAAGCTCCAAACAATCATCCAAGAATTAATTGCTAACAACAAACTCCAATTCCCATAGTCTTGTAGCTTTGCCCAAACCAGTGACAAGGGGAAAATCAAAATCTTTAACAATGAATCTCAACAACGGGACAAGAAGACAAAAAAATCTTCTACTAATCATGCATATCATGTGGTATCATCTCCTGGATTATGAGATCTATATGTCATAGTTGCTAACACTAAAGTTTTGCCACCAATAATTTCCTTTTGCAACACTGATTAGCACGCCAAGTTTACATCTAACCATTTGTACATCCGCACATCTATTAGCTCAACCTCCATCAACAACACTAAATTTTACCCATCCTGGCCCATTAGTGTGTGTTTTATGTCACTCCTTAAAGCTATCAGGTATCCTCTATCTCAAGTTGAATACCCTTTCACAAAACCCTTTGGTATTGTTAAGCTACATGTTACAGTTGGACCACTTACAATGTTTTTACCCTTCCTCATTGGATACAGTTGAGGGATGTGACATACTTCTCGGCCTCAATTGGCTTCATCACTTGCAATCTATCATTTCTATGAACCATCTACGACTCAAATTTATTTACAATAATCAGGTCATCTCTATTAATGGTGTCCCTCCATATACTTTGTGGCCACCATCCGGTGCATGGTATTTAACACATCCCTTACTTAATCTAGCACGTCACATTCTATGATGCTCAAATTGCAATCTACTCCTACTTCACCAACTCATGTATAATCTCCACGATCACATCATTCCACTAGCCCTATACATAGGTATATGCCTCTTCCTTGTACATTTACTTGCATCTAGACATAGATCTCCACCTCATTTTGTTCCATGTGGGTCTTCTTCACCTTCGCATTTTGTATCACATAGATCTCCATCACCAACACATTTTGTGATGCCACAAACTTCTTCATACATTCATCCCTCACATGCGCATAGGCTTCATTCACCACTACAACATTTGTCTACTATACCTCCATTATTAGATCATGATCATGTGCTTTCACCTCGTGCATCAAATGAAGGACATTCATCCTTCACCATCATTGGATAGTGCATTCATTCACACACACTTGGGGGCATGAAACTCCACCTTCCCCCTATCTAGTCTTAACATAGTTATCCTCATCATCTTTTACATTCATATCTTCACATTAGCCATACTCATCATACATTCTACGCGTCACTACCCGATGACACACTCTTGTGCTTTAGTTCACACTTGACTGTTGAGGGATTATTACACTAAACCCCACACACTACACTATAGGCATTACACATTGCACCTCATCATACATGTACGTGTCATACACCCTACATTCTACATTTTGACACCTATGCATTGTATCTACACCTTTGTCTACGCGTCTTACATCCTACACTACGTATCCTACATATCACATTATCCATTTGTCTACATACCATACATATTACACTACACATCTTCACACATATTCTACATGTTATACTAATCTTCATCATATAGGAGTCTAGCACTATGTTACTATCCTATCTACATATATTACATGTTCTTATGCATTACATCTTACACATTCTACACGTCTAACATTGCATCCTCCATAACTTTCCACTCATCACATGATCGACTTCTATCATTACATTCACTACATTGTCTTCTACGTGCTGCAATCACTACCCTATGATGCACTTTAGTTCCTTAGTCCATACTTGATTGCCGAGGTTTACCAATCAAATTGACCCTACACTCATCACACATTTACTATTTGACCTTTCATCATGTGACATTTCCAACCTAGTGACATACGCTTTAGGATAAATTGTCACCTATTCTATCATTTTGTAGTGGTATACACCTTAGGTTACATCACCACTCCCTCCTTTCATCTTGTAGTGACATACGCTTTAGGCTAAATTGTCACCTATTCTATCATTTTGTAGTGGTATACACTTAGGTTACATCATCACTCATCCATTCATCTTATAGTGATATACGCTTAGGATAAATCATCACTTATACATTCATTTAGTTGTGATATACACTTCAGCTATAGGGTTTATGCACACATCATTTATAGGTTTCATTTCATCACCACACTTACACATTCAACACAATGCGTTAGATACAACACACACTACTTGACTATTTCCCGATGACGTACTCTCGTTTACGGTTCATTCTTGATTGTTGAGGGGAAAAAATGAACCTCACTGCATACATTTCCATCCACTTGGGGGGCACGTGGCTCCTATCACTTCACTTTGCATTCCATTACATCCATCCACAACATACTGCATATATGGTTGCTTATATTCTTGCTTAATTTTGGTGTCCATGATCACTTTATTACACATGATAGTTAGATTACTTGTATGTCATTCATCTATACCATCCACACATGCACATTCATGGCTTATTTTAGTTGTGACTATATGAAACATGTATCTTACACGCAACACACAAATGCTCGCCTTCTACCCTTCCAACACTAGTCATTTGGGGGCATCCACATTCGTTTCTTCCAGTACTTATTGTTTCATTTTATACTTAGCACTTTTTTATTAGTAGTTTATACCCACTTTTGACATACTAGCTATCTTTCTAACATGCTAATAGGTGCTTCATGTGTGCAACACTTGTTATGCAGGGATATTTGTTTCTACACTTGTTTGATTACATTGTCTACTCTTATCTCTGTTATTATTTGCGGGCCTTGCCTATGTTTGGTGTGCACATTTATCTGTTGTTTACGACCATGATGGCTTTGTGTGTCTTACGACATCGTGAGTGATGTCCCATGTTTTCAGCCCACTTTTTGCGGCTTACTTATTCTTCTTGTGTGTTCTTAGATTTCTTGGTAGCTTTTACATTGTGTGCATAAATTATACACTATTTTCTACATGCATGCATGTTTACACTTGTCTTTGGCTAGCCTTCTTATTTGTGTGTGCCTTGGTTTTTACCAAGCACTTTTCAACGTTACAACGTACATGTGGTTGGCCCTCTTTTGGGCCGCATGTCTCCTATCAGCGATGTTGCATGTGCCCCCAAAGAGGGGGCATCATTTGGGGGTTTTACATACTAACACAACGTATTTACACCAGTTCAATTATACATAACGAGTGGGTTCAAACTAGTCTACGAACCCCATACACAACGGATTTTAAAAGACATGGGTCCTTAGAATTTTGGGAAGCATTTACAAGCTTGGAGGTTACAAAGTGGGTGTGCCTCTCTACACTACTTTGGCCAGTGGCGTCGGATCACCCAAAAACTAGGATGATACAAATATCTCTTCACACACATTCAGTGAGTGGTTAGAGCTTGGAGGACACAAAGCATTTCCTCCCTACACTTCTCCAACCAGGGTGGTGTGAAATCACCCAAAAAAACTCATAGTATAGGATATCCTTCTACACTCTTTCTTTCGACATGGATCAGGTGCACATGTTCCATTTACCTTTACATTTACATTTTCCATTTACATTAGCATATTTACATGCGTCTTTAACATAGTGGTTTTACACTTACATACATACATATTTGACTACTTGATCATTTTCTCATTGCAGTCCAACCATATGAGAAATAAGCGATCAAATGAGGGCACTAACAAAAATGAAAACAACAATGGAAACAACAAAACGTTCCATGGTAGAAGACACATGCTTTTACTAACCATGTAGGTATATTGCACACCTTTTGCAATAGCTACACACACATTCGCCCTACGTTCACTCTCATCACAATTTATTTGCACATTTTTCATTTATAGTTTCCATGCTCCCCCATATTTTTGTCATTCCATGCTTTTGTCTAATCCTTGGCACGTTTTCTACTACGCTCTTCATGGACATCAAGTATGCATCTCTATCTACTTTATGTTACCGAGATTTTTTCTCACCAACATAAAGTGGGGGAAAAATGTAGTCACAAAATCATGCACTTTAGACATTTATTTATCTCAATCTCATCATACTGGTATTTAGAAGGTTATTTAATGAAGAAAGAGCTAATTAACCCCCATCCTTTTGGCCATCTTGTTTAATTTATTTTGTAATTTGTGACCTATTGCACCCATATGCCCAACCATTTTATGACATCCGTGTTATTTTAGCCTCAATGGGAACCTAGATTTACTACTTAGGGGTCCCACTTGGGGGCACCTGATCCTTCTAGCACTTTCCCACCACTTTTTGGGATTCTTCTAGCCATTTTTCATCTTTATATTTCTTGTGGTTAGCCTTTTGGGTTAATTATGAAATTAGAACAATAGAACCCTATAAATATAAAGTTATGATACCATAATGAGGGACCTAACATCATCTACTACTATCACTCCATCTAGATTTGCATCCATCTATTGCATTGGCATCCACATAGATCCATCATCAAGGCACAAACTAGGACATCTACATCACACTTCATATGGGGAGGGATTTTATTCTATTCCATGCACACATTCTATTACATTTTCTACATTTAGCTATTACTCGCTATTTCACAAAGTGCGATTGACACAAGAGCACCTAGGGCACGACATGCACACACTCACCAGAACTACATTTGGGTCTGAAATGTAGTGCAACACTTAGTTTAGTAAGCCCATTATTGTGGTAGTTGAGGTCAGTTCGACCCATTCATTTGAATCTTTCTTTTTTTTTAGGTTTTGATACTTCCTTTTGGGTTTTTGTAGGTTATTCTTCCTCTTAGAATATTTGGAGCATTCGGTGCAGTATAAATAAATTAATGTGACAAGTAGCGAAGGATAACAATCATCTCCCGGAAATGTGAGGAATAGTTTTGACCTTTTCCCTGCACTGTGGTGCCCTTTTTGCTTACCTGGGCAGGAGGCCCATGGACACCCCCACATCACCTAGATATGTTCTCTGTGGGACCACGACACAATCGTTCCCACTTTCTCATTTTTGTTCATCACTATTTGGTTATTCAAAGAGTTCTTTCCTCTTCCCTCTTGTATATTAGGGTTTAGTATTTCATTTTATTTATTTTGTAGCTCATTAAAATAATTTTTTTACTACATTTATTTACTTTAGTACAATCTGTGCATAGTCTAGATTAACTACCTTATTACTACAGAAGTTAGTACTAATTTTAGTTAATCACATAACTCCCCCTTTTTATTTTTATTTTTAAGTTTTTTTCTATATTTATTTTTATTTAATTAGGACTTTTAAATGTCATTATTATATATCTCAATACGTTTAGTTATTTATTTACATTTTTTGTTCATCTCATTTCATTTATCTTGAAACTCCATTTTATCATCACCATTATATATATAAATATATATATAAATATATAAAATCATACATAACTTTATTTATTTATTTTATTATCTAAATTTTAATGTAAAGGAACAACGTTCCCTTCCCAAAATTATCAAGATATGTCATTGCCATTAAGGGTTTGACATCCGTGCCACTTGCCTTGCATTCGAATCCTCGAGAAAATCTCGCATGCATACACAAATCATCCATGAGAGACCATTACGAACTTGACAGAATTCAAATTTAGCATGTCGGTGGAGTAAAATAAAGCATATACTACAAGAAGGGCCTAAGGAAAGATAAGTGAGTACATTATGGAAGAGGTAAGTGGAGAGACGAGGGTTTTGGATGTTTCAATGTGATTTGAGAGTGAAAGAAGTATTAAGAGGATTTGTTGAAGTTAAGAACATTTGAAACATTAGTATACCCTACTCTTGGATGAAGTTTTATACATACAAACAATTTCCTTAATAGTGATATGACAAAAACGAGTCTAAAAATTGCAAGTTTAGTGATTATAGTGCATATTAGATTTGGTAAAACAATAGTTAGAAAGATATAAACAATATTACTGAGTTAAATTTTCTTAAAGGAAATTAGATAAGAAGTCTTTGAGATAAGTAAGGTGTTAATAACTATATAGAGAACAATAAACTATAAATAAGGGTTTGGAATCTTAACCTAAGCCAAAGAAACCTGGTAAACTAGTGTAAACATGGTATGTGTCAAGTTCTTAGTATAATTTTTATTGTTGAGAACTACTTGTATGGTATCGAGGTGGAGTTCAAAGGAGAAAGGTAAGGAATGATCAAACCGAGATTAAAAGGTGAATTAGAGGTCTTGATAATTTTTTTGTCTAAGTTATGAATTTATTTCCCTTTTGGGTTGGGGAGAACCTTAGGTTAGGGTTTATATGGTGTTTGGGGTGTAAGATGTGTTCTCGCTTAACTGAGACGATCTTAAAACTTGGTAGGAAGGGTCTAAGTAAGGTGCATAAATTATTTTCTAGGGTTTCAATTTGAATCAAGTTTACTGAAGCCATAAATGCTTGTGAGTTTGGTTGAACCTTGTTTTAGTCCTTAAGAAACCTAAGAAAGAAGAAATTTGTTGGTTTGAAAATGGTCTTGGCGAGATCCATGGATAAAGCGAGCCAAGTTAGGGACATAGCCCTCTTTGAGTCAGAAAGCGAAATTGGTTTATTAATATTCTACCGGCGGGAATCTTGTGCAAGTCTCACAATATTACGCTTTACAGAAGTTTGGGATCTCATCCCAAAGTGGGGTGTTTCAAGCTGCGAAAAGAAAGGAATGAAAGAGAGGATGAAGAAAGATAGTCCGAAGGGAGAAAAGAAATGAACTCCAAAGCGAGAAAGGTCGGAGGGTTTATGTTTTGGGATTGGTAGTAAATGAGCCAAACCTACTTGCATAAGCGAATAAAGCAATGCGATGAATACATGACAAAAAAGTGGAGATAGATCCGGAATAAACGCATAGATCGCGTAAGAAAGATCGGATGCCCATAACACACATATTCAACACAAAGTCTCAATATTTGTATTACTATTTTTTCTTACATTACAAAAGTACAAAGCCTTTTCTTCTCACTTCTATTTTCATCTAAAGATATCCACCACTTGAATCAACAAGTATTCAAGTATATATAGAAGGAGGGAAGAAAAGAAGACAAAAGCAAAACAAACCACTTAATTACAAAATATCCTGATAGATTACAAAGTCATTTGTTGACTTTTGACAACTTTGTGGATGACATCATCCCATGGTGCAACATGGATGATGTCATCGTTTAATGTCAACAAATTTTAGATAATTTACGAGGAGAAATTTGGGAAGAAGGAAACTATTTGTCGCCGTCCCGCAGCGGGTGGAAGGCGGTATCCTGCCTCTTGCTCGGGTGACGAGATGTGGAAGGAGCACGCTACTCCATGAACTTGTTAATCATGGGTTGAAGTTGATCTGGGAAGGATCTTGTGTCGCCGGCATTGATAGCTTGCAAGTCTCCCCCTAAATCATGAGCTTTTCCGGGAGTTTGGAATAATCATTTTCCGCCTTCTCTATCAGTCTTGAAGTCACGACACTTTGACGGGTTATTGATGGATTCGGCGTCGAACGTGACCTCGGCCTAAGTCCTGTGAAATGATCTCCTTGAAGATCTCGAATAGTTTCCTCCACCTTCCTTAAGGCGAAAGAAGAAGTGAGCAACCCTGGAGACATTCTGAGAACAATCTGTTCCATTTGATGCATTGCATCCGGGCTACCTCCTTTACTTTGTCGATCTTCTCGGGACGAACTCCGGTGATAGATAATCCGAGTAGAAAGGATTTTGTTGAGGGCCCTGGGTGTCCAAAGATGCCAAACTTGACCGAGATCATTGGACCGGACAAGTCGAGCATTTTTCAAAGGCCTCGTGTTACATCCTGGCATGATCAAGCTCTTCGGAGATGGGTCCTCGCTATATCGGGAGTTCTTTGTTAGTTTGATTGATATTCAGTAAAAATCGGTGAACTTAACGATAATCCTCGATTTCCTTGAGGATTTGGCTCCTCCGTGCTAAGGCGGAAATGCCATGCCACGCTCACCGATTTTAGCATATTCATTGATCTTATCCGGCTCAGAGGCTCGGGAGTTTCGGTGGTTATTGTATAGGCGCCTTTGCCCATTTTACGTAAGGCGCAGAGAAGATGTTTATTTTTCTCCTTTAATAGCCTTTTCTCTTCCTTTGCTTCTTGGAGTTTCTTGAAAGGGTGTATTGTAGATAGGGCCTCTCCAGGGCTTTTAAAGATGTCCCCATCGTGACTTGAGTCACTGCGTAATGTCGGAGATAAATCCTTCTTATCCTTGAAAAGGATTAGGGTATCACGCAATCTCCATAAGTCTCTCCTTGATGCACTCCGAGAGAAGCGGGTTATCGGTTTTTGCTTTTGATCCTTTTGATGGGATGACGGAGAAGTCCATCGAGGTGATGGGAACTTTCCTCTTCGTCGACTCGAGTCTTTGGGAGACCTGGTGGACTTATGGGAGAAGGACCGAGAAATAGAGAAGGGGCAGCTGCAGTAGTAGAAGGAAAAACGTGGAGACGCTGGAGGCGGCATTGAGAGGAGGCCGAGGAAGTGCTCACGGGGGAAGGGAAGCTCAGGGGAGGAAGACATAGGAATGGAAGGGAGCTTAGAGATGAGGGAAGAAATGGAGGACATGCTCCGCGAGAGAAGAGAAGATGGATGATGAGAAAGGGGAACGACGGAAGAGCGGGGGAGAGGACACGACCAAAGGAATGGTCGCTTGGGTCACTTGAGGAGGAAGGAGGAGAAGGAGAAGGGGCGAAGGGACCTCAATAGTTTGAATGTGACAACATCACGAGTGGGTGTGCCTATCGAAACATCTTTTGCTTCTTTCTCTGGAGAAGCCGGAGTTATTGTGCAGTGGAAGGGGACTTTCGGGAGCTTCCTCTTGGGTGAGCTGGATTCACCCTCTTTACCTTTCCCTTTCCCCAGGCTGCTGTTTTTCCCAGGAGGTGCATTTCCTAACCGAGATGTGGTGAAATCAACTCAGAGGTAGATGAGACCGTTCAAACTTTGTTCTTCGCGAGTTTCTTTAACCCTTTCTTATCGTTTGGTGTGCATCGCAACAAAGCGGCGATCATTCCACCTGTATCAAGATACACTTGATCAACTTCTTTCTCGGTAGTTTGATAGCCTTTTGGGATGATGGCCACACCGTAGTGGATGATTTCGCCAAGGCTAAGCGGGAGTGATCCTTCCTCCCAGCTCGCCCCCTGATATAGGTCAATATAGATGTCTTCGATCGAGGGATGTGGATCGGATCGACGAGCTTGGCCTGGGAGACAATTCCTTGGGTGAAGGTGGGCTTTGGCCAAGGAAGTTGTGTTTTAGATTCAGTTTCTAGCTGCTGCAAACATGTCCTTCACCTTGTGGTGAGAGAGACACGTATACCGCCCCTTGCTTGTGAGGGGAAAGGAGTTCCACCCTTCTTTCTCTTGATACACTTATCATGGTAGGTGATAAGCTATCTTCACTCAACAGGATCAACTTGGGGCCGGCATATCTCGGTAATTTAGTTGGCTCCCAAGAATGCCCTCGAGATAAGTAAAGGTGGGGAATTGAGTGAGCAAGGCCCCCATTTCTCTGTAGCTCTACGATGCTCTTGGTAAATCACCAGTGAGTCATTTGGCCTCATAAGGAAGACGAGGCCATAGAAGAAGGCATCGTTAATCTTTGTAAACCAGGGGATTAACTGGATAATATTCATATATTTTAACTTGGGCCAAACCCCACTTTAGCATTAAAAAGCTGGATAGTCTTTTTAGAAGCTGCACAGTATAGACTACGTAGGAGTTCATATAGAACCTCCCCGTTGTGGTAAGTTGTTGGAGCTGCTCAGATATTTTGCTACTTATGATCTTCTGCCCACTCAAAGCGTTGATCGGCACATTTTTATTCATCGTTTTAGGTATCAGCGCATGACATCCACTTGTGAAAGTAGTGGGCATCAGGAAGCCCAAATACTCTGCTCAGGAACGTGATTGTATCACTGAGTTCCTCTGAAAAGTCACTGCGATGAATGACTTGTGGCCATCGGGTCACCACCTTTTTGTTCTTTAGGTATACTTTGTTCATGGGATTGCATGCACTGATCCTCATTGTCATCCCAATCCTTGATGCAATCTTCCTGGCTTACGGCCACAAAGTGCCAATGGTGAGGGATGCCGAGCATTATTTCAAAGTGGTGGAGTGAGGTTGATTATGACGTTGCCCTTCTCGTTGTGGACACATCTTATGTCTTTGTTGTAGCAAGTGGGCCACCACCATCATAAACTCATTGTTCACGACACTTACAGGGATCCCGAAAATGAAATGTAGCGCACCGCCCATCGGTTTGTCCATCCATGGAATTCTTGTGACCCTCTGGGTTCTGGCCCAGAAGTCCTCCATATCAATATGAAAAGTTACGAATCTCTAGGTCACACTCTGCACGGGATTCGGGCATCGGACCCTCGATACTTGTACTTCATTTCTTCTTCTGTGAGCTTGGCTTTACCCTTAGATTTGGTAGGTTTCTTGCTTGATGTTGACATATGTAACTCTGAACTTAGTTGCTGATCTGCAAGAATAAGTTACTATTTGATCTTCCATTAAAGCGTCAATGAAGAAAGAGTTAGTGATTTTAAGGCCTCAGGGCACAGGGTGCATGAATCTTGCGGAATTACTGAGGGCTAAATAATAAGGTGCTTTGGAAAGAAGGCTGCTTAGGATAAATCGAGTATAAAGGGCGATGGCGCATGGACTTTGTAGATTGCATTTTTGTTGTTGTAAGCATAAGTGCACTGCGCCATATGTATACATTTTATAAAGGGCACGGATATTTTTCATGTTACACGGGTGCAGGATGCGCCAAAGGGCACGAGCTTAATGCGTGTAACATCATTTTTCATGCGTATGGGGAACACGGCGCGGCGCATGGAAGGATTGCATGACATGGGTGTTCTTTAACAATGGATGCGCTGCGCTTTTACTTGATTGTACTTGGCGCATATAAATTTAATGTATGCATACATACGAAGTGCGCCAAAGGGTGCATGGTTTTGTAATGCTGCACGTAAGTTTGGTGGGCAAGAGGCGAGGGAAAGCGGTTGCGAATAAGCGAAGGAAGTGTGCCTTGAGGTCGTAATTATTCTTTATGTAATGTGGGGATATGCGCCATTGGCAGAATGTATATTATGTTGTAGGGGGTGAATGCGCGAAAAATTACAGTCTTTCTTTGAAGCTTTGATTCTTTCTCTGAGGTGTTCACATGTTGATAAGCTTATTTTTAAGGGTACCTTGGGTGATGAAGAGGCTTAAACAAAGAGTTTTTAATTAATCATTTGTGGAGATCGGAAAGAGGGGGAAATGCATGGGGAAGAATAGAGAAAAACAACAAGGAGGGGGGGAGTTCATGATTTCCCAGGTAGTTGAGTTCATGCTTTGAGAGGACCTTTTACGAGGATAAAAAAATGAAAGGGTCCACGCGTGATCGAAAAAATAGGGTAGGTGCACCTGGACAGTGTGCGGAGAGAGAATCACGTGATCGGTGATGAAAATGATAGGTCGATGCACCTATATATAAGCGAGTGGTAATAAATCGCCACCCACTTTTTTTCATGTGGCGCGCCAAAACGCTTGTCGACAATGGAAAGGATCGCCCTTTGGCGCACCAAAGTGCCAACATGGCTATGTGCGCCTTTGGCTGCGAAAGTGTTGTTGACACAGAGAATATATGCGCCCTTAGCGCACCAAGAAAAGCCAACAAAAGTATTGTTTGCATGCACCTTTTGCAAGAAAAGCACAACATAGTGAGGCGCATCAAAAGGTGTGTTGAAACTTCAAACCGGGCGCAAAAATTACAGGGCGCACCAAAACTTGATGTTGCATGTATAGACATTATGTGCTTGCAGGCACAAAAAAGACCAAAAAAGGCTAAGTTCGGAAAACTAGATTTCAGGGAAGGGATTCCTTAACGTTAACGCAAGGAGTCCCTGAAGGACCGGAACAAAATTTTGGGGGTTATCATGAAAAGCGGGATAACAAAATTGTGTTATTTTTCAAAAGGAACCATGTAAGAGTCTTTGCCATCGGTTTTACAAGCCAATTGGTTATTAAAAAGGATCATATTTCATGAATAAATTAAACCTATGAGTTTTTACCCTAAGAAAACAAGGTTATGAGACCTAATTGTGAATGTGAACAATGAGTTGAAAGGGTTATGTTTGGAGTTTAGTTCTTAAATTTGGTGGAGAGAAATAAACCCTTAAAGGATTTTAGAATATGTGATTAGATTCTTAGAAGACATTTTCAGTCATTTAGAACACTAAGACTTTGTATGAATTTAGGGCTAGTAAAGCTTATTGGAAGTATATAAGACTTCACCAACACAAAATTTTCTTGCATTCTATCAGGGGTTTATAATAGCTAGTTGTGAAGGCTTAGTAGAGGTAAAAGAGGGTGTGAAGACATTGGAGAAATAAGATATGTACTTATATTTGTGAATCAATGTTCATAGGACAATTTTGGTGCATTATTTCAAACATGACAATATAGGAAAATGTGATAATTATTTGACTTGTGATTAGGTGTGATAATTTATAGAGAAGAGAGGTAATGAAGTGAGCATTAAAGAGATGGTGATAGGTAGTAATGAAAATAACATCTATAAAATTTTACCAAAGTCATAGTTTACAAGAAATTACTTGTAAATCTTATCATGATTTGATATGATTTTTATAACTTGTTGTACTAGCTAGTTGTTTTATGTTCTCTCTACATCATGTGGTATCAAAGAAAGTTTTCTCTTTAGAAATGAGAAAGAAAGAGTTGTGGAAGTGAAGAAAGTTGAAGATTGATAGTAAAATGGTATGTGAAGAAACCTTAGTCATTGAGGCTTAAATAAGAAGATATAGAGAAGAATAAGAAGAAGTCAAAGGTGAAACAAAATTGGATGTTGAAAGAGAGGTAAAAAGTGTCAAAATACCAAGTTCATCCTAGGGTGAGGTAGTAGAAGGATCAATGTGGAAAATACTTGTTTGTAAAGAAAAAAAAAAGAGATAGTTGAGAGGAAAAGAAAGTATTTCAGAGGATAACACAATAAGATGAAAGAGAGTATAAGGAGGAAGATGATGAAAAATGAGGATATGATTTGTGAGATAAGAGAGATAGAGGAAGAGTTACAATTGATGATAGAAATAAGAAAGAAGGAAAACCAAGTTATTGGTTGGAGTATGAGGAAAGGAGTGAAGTGGCCTATAGAATGGCTTATAGAAAGAATAAGGAAGCAATTGGTTTCTTGGAAAAGAGAGGAAATAAGAAAGAAAAGGCTTATGAAGATCAATATTTTCTATCCAGAAGTGGGTGTGATGTTAGGAGAACAATAAGAAGAAACTAGTGAATAAAAAGGACAAAAAAAATAAGATGGAGAAGATCTCTTAGAAGGAGATTATAAAGGGGCTATGTGGCCTCCAAATTTTTATTCTAACATTTATTTTCATGTATGAGTATAGGTGAAAAATTTTAAGACATGAATAAAATGAATAAATCATTGAATGAAGACTTAGAAGAGCAAAAGAATAAAGATGAAAAAGGACATGAAGAAGAGGTTCTTAAGAAAACTCAATGTTAGTTTCAATCAGTTAAGAAGGAAGGTACACTTTTAAGCATAATGAAAGGATCATTAAGAGTTCTTACAAGCATGTGGAGTTGGTTAAGTTGAGAAGATGAAGTGAAACTTAAGAAAAGTCTATAGAAACCTTAATCAAGGAAGCATAAAATGAAGATGATAGCATGGTGAAGGTACAAGAGAAATAAAGGGAAGAAGAATATGATAATAAACAACAAAATACCATGGAGGCAAAAATGATGATCAACGAAAGTGAAGAATTCAAGTTATGGAAGGAAGAATTTAAAAGTGAGACAAATTTGTGTCAATGTTTTAAATCTAATGTTTCTTTTAGCTATGATTATGAAAGTATGAAACAATAAATGAATGTGGAAGATTAAAAATAACAATAAAATGATGAAAAGGTAAACTGAAAGATGAAGAAGGAGAAAAGAGAAGGATAAATAAAGATTGAAGAAAGGTGAAGAAAAAAATTAAGTTAGAAGCTAAGGAAACACGACAAAGATAAAAGAAAGACATTGAAAATGAAGATGAGCCCAATAAATCAAAGAAAATAGGTAAAGGAAAGAATGAATGAAATTGGAAGAAAAGAAAGAAAACAAACATTTGAGATGGAGCTCAAATTTTCCCACTTGGGGAGTATGATGCAGAACATCATCATGTAAATCAATTTTTTTGTTTTCAAATAGTTTTGGTTTGAAATAGGTCTAGGTAGGAATTTTTGGTGTTTTTGTATGCTTTCCAACCTTCTTGGGTTATTCATGGGTGTTACGGTGTCATTTTGGGTTTTCCCTCCAAAATGCACCCTTTTGAATATTTGAATTTCTAAGTTGAAATTGTGAGGTTTAATGTCAAGTGTGAAAACATATAATGATGTAAAAAGGTATGAAGGGCCTCATGTGATGTAAGAAAGGTGTTTTCACCTAACCAAGTAGGTTTATCTTTGCTATGGTCAATTATATCATGGTTAGGGTTCTAAACTTGTTGTAACTACCTCCATTTTGGCTTATGAAGGAAAGTGCTCAAATATAATGAGTAAGTTAGGTTAGAGGAAGGTGGATTGAGGTTGGAAATACGTGTGAAGAGCCAATAAGGCTCAAGGATCTGCATGTGATATTGAAAATCATTGTAATACAGATCTTGGTTTCAATAAAGCCTTGATATTCTTGTAAATGTGAATGATAAATGAAAATACATATGTGTTCTTGTGTTTCATTTGATATGCATGTTTTGATATTAATAAATGAGTGGTATTTTGGATGGAATATTGTTAGTATGATAAGTTTGAATTTCATTGAATGAGACTTGGGGATGCATGAAGTATAATTCTCATATTTATATGGAAACTCTATATTATTTGATTGAATGTTAAGACTGTGGAAGTTATGAAGAGAGAACATGGGAATTATTAGTTGGTGAATCATGGTATGAAGCTAGAAGGGCCTAATAAAAATCGAGTACATTCGGAAGAGGTAAATGAAGCGAGAACATTTTGGGTGTTTCATATGATTTGAGAGTGAAAGATGTATTAAGAGGAATTTTGAAGTTAAGAAAATTTGAAACATTAATGGAACCCTGCTTTATAGGAGGGCTTTTTATGTATGCAAATAGTTTCATTAATAGTTATCGAACCAAAAATAGTCTAAAACAAGTTCAACTATTACAATCCATACTAGACTGGTAAAATAATGGTTAGAAAGATATAAACATTGGTACAAAGTTAAGGGTGCATAAAGGAAATTTAGAGGAGTTTATGAGATAGGTAAGTTGTTAATGACTCTACAGAGAACAAGAAATAAGAAATAAGGGTTTATAATCTTAACTTAATCCAAAGAAAAGCTGGTAAACCAATGTAAATAAGGTCACGTGTAAGGTTTTTAGTATAAAGTTTATTGTTGAGCAATACTTGTATGGTATCAAGAGGTGGAGTTCAAAGGAGAAAGGTGAGGAATTATGAAAAAAATCTTGAAATTTGAATTGGAGGTCTTGATGATATTTTTTTAAGTTATGAATTTATTTCCCCTCTCGAGGTCTAGTTTGGGGTGTAAAATGCATTCTCTCTAATGAAAATTATTAAAACATGGTAGGAAGGGTATAAATAATGTCCTCAATTGATTTTGAGGGTTTTAAGTTGTCTGCAAAATCCATAAATATTGATAGTTTGGTGAACCCATGTTTTAGTCCTTAAGAAACCTAATTGGAAGCCTAGGAAAGGAGAAAATGTGATATTTGTCAAAATAAACCATCAAAGATTATTTTCCTATGGTTAGAAAATCCAAATGGGTATTAAAAAGGATCGAGTTCATGAAGGAAGTGAACCTATTAGTTTTTACCCTAAGAAAACAAGGTTAGGAGACCTAATTATGAAGGTGAACAATGAGTTGAAAGGGTTATGTTTGGATTTAGGTTCTAAAATTTGGTGAAGAGAAAGAAATCCATAAAGGGTTCTAGAATATGTGATTATATTCTCAGAAACATTTTCAATCATTTAAAATAATAAGACTTGTATGAATTTAGGGCTATTAGAGTTTATAGAAGTATAGAAGACTTCACCAACACAAAATGCTCTTGCATTCTATCGGGGGTGATAATAATTGGTTGTGAATGTTTAAAAGAGGTGAAAGATGGTGTGAAGACATTAGAGAAATAGGAAAAGTCCTTAGACTTATGCATGAGGGTTCATAGGACAATTTTGGTGCATTAGTTCAAATAGTGAAGTATAGGAAAAGTGTGTAATTCTTGATAGACTTGTGATTTAGGTACGATAAGTTGTAGAGAAGAGAGGAAAGGAAGTAAACATTGAGGGGATGGTCATAGGTAGTAATGAAAGGAACATCCAAGTAAAAGTTTCCAAAGTCATAGTTTACAAGAAATTGCTTTGTAAATCTTATCATGATTTGATATGATTTTATCTAACTTGTTATATTGGCCGTTGTTTTATGTTCTCTCTGCATCAAAATTCCTTTTACTTTCAATACCTTCAAAGTGTTATCTACAACCCATATCTATTACTCCTCTTGTGGGGATCCTTTTAAGGTAACTTATGTAAATTTGTAAAAACTTATCAAAGAATTTTTATGGGGTAGCTCATGAACCATAAAGGGTTCCCGGTTTCACAAAATGGCATGAGATATATTCCATTGGCCAAAAGAAGTAGGAGTCTTTGGGATTTTAGACATTGATCTCCAAGGATCCTCCCTCATAATCAAATGGATAATTCAAAGCTTTAAAGGTATCAAATCTTGGAAAATACTTCTCACACATTGCATAAATAAGGGGACACCATTGAGATGTTAAGTGTGGAAAGTGATG
The DNA here is from genome assembly GCA_018340775.1 of Taxus wallichiana var. yunnanensis. Taxonomy (NCBI): domain Eukaryota; kingdom Viridiplantae; phylum Streptophyta; class Pinopsida; order Cupressales; family Taxaceae; genus Taxus; species Taxus wallichiana. The sequence continues at coordinate 1,053,431,661 of CM031240.1, forward strand.
GGATTCCAAAGTGATGGGTGAGGTTCCCATACTCATGGAAAGTTCTTGCATTCAATTTTGGCCATTTGTTTTTGCCACTAATTACAACAAGTCAAAGAAGAATATTACTTGTAGTAGTAGCAAGATGGGTGGGATCCCATCCTGACATGGCTCACCCCTCTACCACTAATGGTTAGGGGACAAGTTTGATAGCCCCGCCTTTACCTCCTCCATCCAAAATGTTCACTATTGTGGCCTAGTTTTAGATATTTAAAGGCCTATTTTGAGAATTAGATATTGAAAGATTACTCCAACGGTTGGTGAGAATCGATTCAAATATGGAAAATCATACAAATAGAAAAATAGGTCTACTCATGCTCATGATAACAAAATTAAGGGTACATAGCGGTAGGAGTGGTGTAGACTCCCATGCCTGGGCAATCATTCCCTATAAGAGGGAAAGAGGAGTTATAATTCCATATAAGGAATGTAACTCCCATGCCACTATTGACGCATATAACAATGACAAATTCTATGATGGAATATACCACTTTTCATATAACTCCTAAGACCTATGACACTCGTTAAGAGAGATGACTCACCACGTGATGTGGAAGAGACCCCTAGGATGACGAGGTGGTAAGTCATACACAATGCAACCCCTCTTAATCGAAGCTGAAGTAGAGATCATGGAAAGTCGAGCAGAAGAGAAGACTCCCTTGACAACTAAGAAATATGTGTCAATGGGTCCTAAAAGCCACGATAAGGTGTCCATGTACAAAAAAACATATCTCTAGAAAGAAGAAGAGGAGAAGAAGCACTAGATATCTCGAAGAAGATGGGTGGATGTAGTAGACCTTGCCCCAAGAATATATTGTAAGTGAAGAAACTTCACCTTAGTGAAGGGATTGGTGAATATGTCTAGAACATGATCAATTACCCGATTATATTGTAAGTCAATGATGCCTTCATGTATTAGCTCCGTATGAAGTGCAAGTGGATATCTATGTGCTTTGTACACTAAAGCTGAACCGGATTTCTAAAAATCGAGATGGTGCTCATGTTTTCATAGTAGAAAATGGTAGCCAAGTGAAAGTGGATGGAGAACTCTGTCAAGATACCCTACTGACCAAACAAATTTTATGGCAACGTTAACTTATCCTTTGTACTTTGCCTCTATAGATGATATGGAAATGGTATTCTGCTTCTTGCTAGACCAAATGACACGACTCAAACCAAAGGAGAAATTGTATCCTGAGGTAGATTTCTGATGATCTAAGTCACCATTCCAATCAAAGTCTGTATATCCAACCAAGTCAATCTTTGTCCCTCCTAAGTAGTGAATGTCATCTATGTGAGTGCCATGAACATAGTGAAGGATTTTCTTCATTGATTTCTAATTAAACTCATGAAGATCTTGCATAAATCTAGACACAATCCCAACAACATACAATAGATCCAACTCGAGTGTGAGTCAGGTAAATCAAGATGCCAACTAAATGTCAATAAAGGGTACCATCAACCAAGGGAGTAGATCAATCATAAACCAACTTAATCTTGGAAAGTAAAGGAGTAGGAGAATACTTGCAATCGGACATGCAAAACCGAGCAAGCAAATCAAGAGAGTACTTAGGCTGCAAAATCACAATTCCTGAGTCAAATTGTGAAATCTAGATCTCAAGAAAGTAATGAAGAAATCCTAAGTCAGACATATAGAACTTGTTGGCCAAGGCAATCTTCACATAATCAATGATATAAGATGATCTTCATGTGATCAATATCTCATCAACATACAAAACATGAATGAGCATGGAGTCATCCTGCCACATAATATACACATTTGGGTCAAAGTGACATGAGTGAAACCTAATGCAAGTATAAAGGAGTCCATCTTGGAATACCAAGCTCGAGGGGCTTGTTTAAGACTATAGAGGGACTTATTTAACTTGCAAATGAGGGATGAATCATGGAAATAACTAGGAGGTTGTTCCATGTAGATATCTTCCTCTATGTCCTTATGAAGGAAGGAACTCTTAACGTCCATCTAGTGGAATTCCCATCTGTTGGAGGTAGCGATGGTGAGGATCATTTGAATGGAAGTCATATTCGTAACTAGAGAAAAAATTTCTGAATAATCAGCCCCAACTACCTAGGAAAAACCCTTGGCTACAAGCCATGCTTTATAATTCTTGACTTCTCCATCGGCACCATAATTTTTAGGTACACCCATTTACACCAAACAATTTTTCTTCCTTTTGGAAGAGGGGTGATATCCCAAGTATCGTTCTTCATGAGTGAGGAATACTCCTCATCCATGGTATAATCCCACTCAGAATCCCATAATCCTCCTTGAAAGACTAAGGGTATGAAGTGGAGGTGAAGAAGGAGTGGGTTCCAATGAATTCTGAGTGAGTATGTATCTCATCTGAAGGATCTCCAACCAATTCTCCAACACTCTGCAAATTTTTCCTAGCCCAAAAGGACCAGGAGGACTAGGCTTAGAGTCCAAAGATTCTTCACTCGGGTGAGAAGGGACATAGTCCTCATGATCACTAATTTTAGAATCGAGAAGACTCTAAAATGCGAGGGTGAGAAGGAGTAGGGGATTAAGAGGAGGAACTCACTCAACAACATTATCTTCTGATGAGTCAGAATCCAAATCAGTGGGCAAAAGATCCTCATAGGGTGGAGAAGTAGAATTCAAAGATGACTCATCAAACTTCACACTTCTCTCAATATAAATCTCATGGGTTGTAGGGTTAAACAATCTATAACCCTTAATGCCGTTAAGATACCCTATAAAAGTACAAGGTTTGGACTTTGGTTCCAAATCCTTGTATGTATTTTTGGGACTTTGGAGTACATCGGGTTTGCTTCCATGACAAAGGGATGAAGGAAGAAGACTTGGAGGGAATCCATGTGCATCAAATATTTTCACTCAACCGAGATGAAGTAGCTTCAATATTCAAGCAAACATTCAATTATGAGATTAATGTGCATGCACAAGAGAAACCAAGATTAATAAAATGGAATACTCATAGATCAAAGGGAGAGGTATACATATAGGGGAGTTCTAAGTAACTCTCATGTAGAAACAATGATGCCTCCATGATGGAGAAGAGGAGTTAATTTCCAAAATGGGAATGTAACTCCTATGACACACACTTACACATATGACAAATTCCATGAGGGAATCTGTCATAACTAATATGACACCTAGATCCATGCTCACCTAAGTGAGATGACTCACCTAGTGAGGTGGAATTACACCTAATAAATAAATAAAAGATGAAAATTACCACCTACACCAAAACCCCCCTTCATCGAAACTTAGGATGAGGCAAGGCAAGTCAACAAAACACAAAAAAAAAAAAGAATGAGTCCTGGAACTAGGCTTGATGAGGTACCCATGCACAAAAAAAAAATCAAGTAGTGAAGGAAAACCCAGTAGGAAAAACATCCACTTACAAGAGATAGAAAAACTCCCTAAACAACTAATAAGAATAAGGAGAGAATAATAAGTGTTATATAGCCTCCCAAGAAGATGAACCAGTCATGAACCACCTGTCTTTGAGTGAAGAGGAAGAAGAATATACGAAGTGACAAGGTGTTGTTCCAATCCAAGGAACAATGCTTCGTATGTGAAGTGGAAGTGCCAACTACTCCATGAAGAAATGTTGATCCTGAAGTAGTGGTAAAGAAGGAAGGTGGAATGTCTTAAAACTATGAAGAAGTGTTCCCAATGCCTGATGAGTCTTGAATCATAGTTCTGCTCCTTTAAGTGTTTGTAGTGGACCAGAAATAGGTGGATCAAGAGACACTTCTCAAGATGTGGCAAGTGATAAGTGGATGGTGGAGGTGGGTCCCCATCATCATGAAAATCAACTATGCTAGAAGAGATGTCCTCAACATCAGAAGTGGGCTCAGAAGTATCATCAAGTCCAGGTGAGTCGGATGAAGAATCTGAAGGAGGAGTAAAGTGAGAGAATGATTACAACCGAGTGTGATGATCAACTATACCAACTACAAAAATAGCATCAACGTGAATCTTTTTGACATAAATTGAATCTAGAGTGAACTCAACTCGCATGCCCTGTCAATATGAGTGATTTGATAAACTCGAAAGAAGATTAGTTAAGAGTGAAGGGATACTAAAAACATTGTTGAAAGTACCACCACTCACTTTAATTGATCCTCTCCGAAAACTTGTGCAAAGTGATAATGTTGTCACCAAGATGAATAGGAGACATGTCACATGGCTCCAATGAAGAAAACTTAATGTTTGATAAGGCCATCGATGATTTGCACCCAAATCAATGATCCATCTAGGAGTAGGTGGCATAACTATCACCAAGGCTCTTCCCTTTTATTTCTCCTTGTTTTTATTTTTCACTTTTTCTTTCTCTTTCATTTCCCCTTTTCAATGTCTTTCTCCTTAGAATTATGAGTTGATGAAGATGATTTGAGAGAATCTAGAACTCCGATGTTGTGCTTTTCAAGAAGACTAGTGAGGAGATCAATATTTTTCTTCAAGCACTTTTCTTCATCATGCCTACCATTATAGTACCCACATTTGATCCATTCTTTAGGAGGTTTGGAGCTAGATTAGTTTGATATGAGTGATCCTTATTTTCATGATCCTTATTATTCTATTTCTTCTCCTTTGAAGATTTCAATTTTTCCTATCCAACAATGAGAACATGGGATTTTGTGGATTTTAAGGTGCCCATCTGAATCAACTTATCATGTTCTCTGATCAAATTAGAAATAAAATCATCAAGTGATGGCATAGACCAATTTAACCAAATGCCCTTTTAATTGCATGGAAGGTAGAGACAAAAACAAAGTATTCTGGACCAAGTTTTGTAAGGACTGAAAGTATGAGCTGCGGTTTCTTTTTGTCTATTCCACAAGCTACCAAATATAATCTGGATGATTTGAATTTTGTGAAGAAATCTGAAGGGTGTCAAAACTAGTGGGATTGAGGCCGATCAATTCATTTTCCAACTAATTCCCTCTCATTTCATCCTGTTTCCCAAAATTTTTGTGTAGGGCATCCAAAAATTCCTTGGGTGTTTTTACAGAGGAAATGTGGAAGCATAGTTCTGGAGACATAGATTAAGACAAAAAACCAATGGCTTCATCACACTTATCAAGCCACTTTTTCTTTTTTTGTTGCTTATGTGGGTTTGGCTTACAATCTTGTGGTTATCCGAACATTTTTTTCAAGGAAAAGTACATAACATCTAACCATTCTTTATAATTGAAAGTGGTGAGTAAAGGGAGCTACATAGGGATCCATAGCAAAAAAAAAGGTGTGCACTGAGAGATATAAGAAAGAAAAGGAATTCTAGAAAAATACCCCTTGTATGCGTAATGGAAGGTGTTTCAAAAGGTGGAGCCACAATAATAACCCAAAAATACAAATTTTCCCCTTAAAATTGCTTACTTTAATTAGAAGTGATGATAAATAATTGCTAATTAATATACAATTGAAATCAGTAAAAAAATGGATAAGGATTTTTTCCCTTTGGGTCCTAATGAGCCGACTCATCTCAAGTGAAGCCCATTTGGCAAGTTGGGTATATTAACCGAATTTCTCTAGAGGTTGACCGAGTTGGTAATGAAAGGTCTCACCGAGATCAATGGGTGAGTGGGCTAAGTTACGTGGTCGATTTTCTTGATGCACCAAGATGAGTTAATGTGGTAAAGTCAGGGCTAATGAGATGAGTCATGGTTGGAGTGCCTTTGGTCAAGCAAGTTCTACATATTGGAAGGTAGTCCACGTGTCAAGTGGAGAGGGAGTGTCAAAGGCGAATAACAATCGATAGCTTGCAAACCTCCACATGGCGAGACCCAAAAAACATTGGCCTTGAGTCAAAGATGCCCGAGTAGGATTTTAGATGCAGAGTAACAAGATTTGCAGTGAGCATAGAGCTCGGACCAATGTTAGCATACACAAGTACAAACATGATTTAACACAAGTACAAGAACGATTCAACACCAATCTTTGCATTAACCAATGCAAGCATGATTCAACACCATCTGAGCATACAACAACCCAATCCAATGAAGAGAGGCTCGATTTAACATGAGGTGGATGTAGGTAGATGAGAAGGTGAGTGGGAAGAGTGTTGATCAAAGCACGAGTAGGGGGTTTGACATACCAAATCGTGAGTCGAACACAAAAGGGGATTAAGAACTAGTGCATAAACATGCACATATAAGTACTTATTTGAGTTGCAGACTAAAGGCATGAACATGAGATCAAACAAAGGTCAAAATACGTTCAAGCGAGCCTAAACATGAGTTAAAAACCAATGAAAACCATGAAATGTAGAATGAAAGTCAAAACAAACTTGATGAGCTTTCACAAGTGGTCAAGGCAATGCAATGATCTATGGGACAACTCGGTGAACTAGGGCCGAGTTGGGCCTTTAAGCCAACTTTTCAACCTTTCAAAACAAAAGACTCTGCACCTTCAAACCTATAATTTTTTCAACTTGAACCTAAACATGAAAATTCCAAAAGGGAGCATGAGAACCAACCACTAGAACCTTGCAAATTTCAAGTAGATCATAAGCAATAAGTTGAGATCTTGTACACTAAACTACTAGGTGGAGAGTGGTAAACAACACCTTTAGCAAAAAAACATGTTTTTGCTCCTCGAACTCTAAAACCATGATGGAGGGATGAAGGAAGGAGACTTTGAGGGAATTCATGTGCATCAAAGAATTGTGCTTAATTGAGATGAAGTAGCTTCAAGATTCAACCAAACATTCAACTATAAGAGCAATGTGCATGCATAAGAGAAACCAAGATTCAAAAATGGAATACTCATAAATCAAATGGAGAGGTGTACATATAAGAGAGTGTTGAGTAACTCCAATTTAGAAATAATGATGCCTCCATGATGGAGAAAAGGAGTTACTTTCAAAAGGGAATGTAACTCCTATGACACACACTTACACATATGACAAGATTCCATGATGGAATCTATCATAACTAATATACCACCTAGATCCATGCTCACCTAAGTGAGATAACTCATATAGTGAGGTGGAATTACATATAATAAATAAACAAAATATGAATATTACCACCTACACCAATAGTCCAAACTAGGCTTCAAAGGGTGTAATCCCTCTTACGGCCTTGCGTTGAACATGGTTATGAATGTAGCAAAAATAGTTAATTGCTTTGGCCCAACACTTTGCGTAGGAAGGGATTTCGAGTGAACCATACAAGTGGTAATATCCTCAAGCATTCACTATTTCTCTCCACAACTCCATTTTACGAAGGGTTGTAAGCAACTATACACTACAAAGCAATCCCTTCGGAGGCACAAAAATATTTGAACATGTTGCTACAATACTTGCCTCCATTATCGGTTCAAAGAACCTTAAAAACTGAAAAATATTGAAGACTTGAGACCTAAGCTTAAGAAAATACACCCAAGTGTAACATGAAAAGTCATTAATGAAGGTTAGTATATATAGATCTCTAATAAATGAAGGAGATGGGAAAGGGACAAAAATTTCACTATGAACAAGATCCAAACAACGAGTAGCTCTCTAGGCTTTTCCTTTTTGAAAATTTTCTCAAGGCACAGAGGGCACATCCCTCACAAAGACCCATAGACAAATTAATACGGGGTAACCCATTGAGCATTTCATTTTAGCTCAATTTTTGAAGGTAACGATAATTAAGATGCCCAAAAATCTCATGAATATCTTACTAACCTCATCTACATGAGTAAGGCAATGTGTGTTGAATAAAATGTAATGTGGGAAAACGTATACAACCATGAAGCGGTGATTGCCTTTCCCTCGGCCAATATGTAGTTAGACTTAAGCTCACGAATAATCACCAAGTTAGGACCAAATTCCACTCACATTACCTCACCAAGGTAAGTGATTTGGTAAACCGATAGGAGATTGGGAATACACAACACTTGGTTAAATGTTCCACTCTCTATCTCGATCGATCTACTACCGGAAGCGATATTGTAGTGTCATCACCCTCGTGATTTGGGACATGCCACATGGTTTGATGATAGAGAAATCAAAATTCAAAGAAAACATGTGGTACGAGGCACCATAATCGATAATACACATCGATGAAGGAGCCAATCTAACTACAAGGGACTTTCCTTTATTTTTCTCGATTTATACTCCTTTGCTTTTGAAGACTCTCCCTTTTGAGCATTTTGTTTAATGGATTCGGGGACACTTATTTTATTCTTCTCAAGTAAATGAGTTAATTGATAAATTTGTTTTTACATGGTGATGTTTTTCATGGCCATTGTTCTTGTAATCGAACATTTACACTTTTACTTCTTGGGTTGGCCATTTTTCTCTTTCTTATTTTTCAGGTTTTCTTCTATCTATTACTTGCCACAAGGGCATGTGACTTGGATTTTAGAGTCCCATTTGAATTATTTTGTCTTGTTCTTGAATGATTTGGGATGAAAAACTGTCAAATGAGGGAATTTTCCAAGAACTTCCCAAGGTGGCCTTTGTGGCATGGAAATTTAAAATGAAGATGGAGTATTCGGGACCTAACTTAGAGAGAATCAACAATATCAACTGAGAGTCTTTATTCTCCACTTTACATTCCTTGAGAAGCAATCTAGTGTGGACAAACTTTGAGAAGAAGGCCTGTAGGTTTTCAAAGTCACTAGTGTTTAACCATAGTAGTTTGTTCTCTAACTCATGTGCTCTCATGTCATAATGGACCATAAGATAAGAGATAAACAAGGGAAACTAACATGCAAGCATTATAACTTTGACAAAAACATCAAAAACTAACATGTATATTACTCTCTACTCTTTAGATCACTAATTAAACATTGAACCTAAGAAGATCAACTTAGCAATCAAAGGGGTGATTAGTTATTTATGGTTCTCAAGATTTCAAGAATGGAGTCTCACCATTAATGGCTACAAGGCCATATGGTTCTCTCTATTTACTCAAAACTTGGTTTAATGGATGCAAATGGAGGTTATTAGCTCAAGATCAATGGAGGGAGTAAGTTTAAGATCAAATGTCTAATTAGCTTAAAGCTAATACAAATGAGATCTCAAAGCTTTCTTAGTATTGAGTTGTGAGTGAAGTTGTAAGGTTGAATGGGTAGGCTTAGCCTTGTATTTATAGTTTTTGGTTTGGAAGAGTTTGGAATTTGGTGCATGTGGGACTAAAGGTAAGCCAAAAACCACTTTTAGATTAGATTAGGATAAACATGCTTTAGGCTTAGTTAAGCTAGGTTTAGGCTAGTTAAGCATGATTAGCGAGTGATTAGAGACTCATTGAGAGTTGGGAGGAGTCTGATTAACCATTTGTGATTGATAGATAGCCTAGGAAGCCAATAGAAGTGATTAGAGAGAACTAGGGAGGTTATGAATGGTTAAAGGGGAATGTCTAGCTAATAAGAGATATATTAGCCCAATTAGATGATTATAGGAGGAATACGATCGAAAGAGTGTCGTGAATGGGCATTCGAGAATGGAGCAAAGAATGGGGAATTAATGAAGTGTCATTAATCGGTTGAATTGGAGGAAATGCTAAGTGTAAGCATATTTTAGGTGTCTACATTTGCCCCTCTTTGGGGTGGCGTAAGTGATGTCACTTCAAAGAAAGTAGACAAGCATAAACAAGTAGAAATTTTGAAGGGATAGAAGAAAAATGAGTAGAATGAAGGATGCCCCCTTGATTGTTGATGGGGTGATGGAAGAACTCGATCGAACGATCGAAAAAAGATGATAAAGAGAACAAAAGAAAGAATAGTGTGAAGAAGAAGAAAAGGGATATAAAAGAAAAAGGAGAATGAGGAAGGGGAATGAGCTAACATCCATCCAATGCCTTTTAAACAACTTTATTTTCATCATATTGCTAATGATCTTCATCATCGGTCCTTATTAAAAAGAATGAACAAAAGTGTAGTATGACATGAAAATCCATATACGAACAAATGTCCATTGCTAAAAACACTAACTCCATGCAACATACAAAATGCAATGCAATACGAGAAAGTAAAAGATGCCTAACTCCATGCAACATACATAATGCAATGCAATATGAGAAAGTAAACAAGCTAACCTAACAGAGAAACATAATGTAATGTTTTTGTTATCAAGCTTCAATTCCAATTGACCTATTAAAATTAACAAGGGTTAATGATGGTGCCCTAAGAAAGGATACATGCGAGGGGAATAATGGAGGACACTTGGGTCCTATGAAAAACAATGTGCACTATGAAACAGTACCAAGGAAACTGTTGTGCCCCAGAGTACAGATGAAGTAAGAAACTTAGCTTTTGTTGATGGAGGTAGATCAAGATGATCCATGAGTCGCATGCACATGAACAAGTGAGAACCAAAGAGTGACATTTTGTAGGATGATTTATATTTTTTTGATGTTTTCTTGAAACATATTTGAATGTTTTTGATTTTTCTAACATATTTGAATGTTTTTGATGATTTAAAAGTTTTGAAACTACATATGGGAAGACGAAGAAAGTGGATGCCCAAATGATAGATGGGATATAAGGAAAAATGCCATGCACATGTGCAAGAAAGTGAAGATGCAAAATTTCCTCAGCGATTAAGTGGGAGTATTCAAAGGAAAACTCTTCACGCACTGATGATGAGGCTAGATCAAGGCCAATATGGATAGGTTCAACATGATGATGAACATAAACCAATGATGGAGTGTTTGGGAAGGAGCAAGGATGCCCCCAAGCGTAAGCTGGCCAAGAAACACATGATAGAAAGGAAGTAGAAGATTATTTTTGTGAAAGGGGACAAAGGTGTCCAAAACATGGAAAAAGGACAATCTTATACACATGGATGTTTTGAAACGAAGTAGAAGAATGAATGTGAATGTTATGAATGTAGCTTAGAAGCCTCATGATGAAAAAGTGATTAGCCAAAGGCACAAATTGTGAGACAAGAGATATGGACTAAAGCAAGAGTTTGAACAAGGTCCAAAAAAAAGACACTTGGTAACATACTAATCATGTTCACTCATAGAGATCTAGTGTGTGTACATGTGAAATGAATTACCTCTTGAAGGGAAGATTTAATAGGAAACAAATGAGGAAAACTAGCCAATGTGTAGGAATGATTGATTTTGAAAGGTGATAGGTGATTTGTGAATGGAGGGTGGAAGGATAACCATACATTGCTCCATTTCCTACCGGCATCCATAGCCTCGATAAAGATACATTTGATTCTAATCAAAACATTTCTCTACTACCAGTTAGGCATCCATATAGCTTGATAGAGATTATTGGAAATACCCCAAGAGAGAGTTATATATCAATTTTCTTTTTTTAGCTTTTTTTTGATTTTGATTTTTTTCTTTTCGCTTTTGAAAACTTATTTCAGCTCTCTTGTTGACAAGGGGTTAAGAACCAAAGATGGCTTGATGGAAGGAGGTGGAAGTGATTTGATGACGACATTGGCTAGTGTCAACAAATATATCCAAAAGTTCTTCACAATAAGTTTATTAGATGTTGAATGTGATAGGATCTCTAAGAGGTCAATCATTCTTTAATTTACCAAGGTGATAAAAGACCAAGGTCAAAATGGATACCATAGAGATAAATGTCACAAAATGTGTGCAAATGGCTAACCAAAATATCATCGAAGGGATGAAAATGGTAGGAGATTTGTAGAGGAATGGAATGAAAGAAGGGAAGAAAGAACATCCATGTGTATGCAATACCTGATTGCAATGTTTGATCTTTGTACCTTTGATTTTTTATGTTTTCTCATTTTTTTGTATTTTTGAATTGTTTTTGATTTTTAGATTTTTGATAGTTTTTGGAAAGGTGGGACCAACAAAGTCAATTTGCATGATAAGATCCAACAACAATGTTTGTGACTTCCTTGATAAGGAGATTAGGTGTTTTTTTATCAAGAGTAATATTATCTCTGATCTCGATGATCGTGGTGAGCTCATACTCAACAAATGACTGTGATTTATCTTGAAACATGGATTTCATATGTGGGAGCTTGAGTTCCCTATCCATAGGTTTATGCACTTTTTGCACCATACTTGATGGTTGTGTTGATGTGCGTTCTTGAATGCATTTTGATTTTAACCTTAAGATCATTTGAATTGTTAGGAGCTTTGGAGCTCTTGGAAGTTTTGATTTTAGCTTGATAATGAACCTATTTGGGTTTCTTATAAATGACTATGTGACTTGTCTGATCTTGAGAAGTGGGAGAAGAAGATGATTGATGATGAATGAGAGATGATGAAATGTTTAAAATGATATCATTGATAGAAGAAGAATGTGATAGGTGAAAAGGATGGTCCAAGAATTGAAGAGGATGGGCTACCAGGAGGTGAGCCATTGATAGAAGATGATGAAGGGCTGCTAGGATATGGCCCTAAGATGGAAGAAATTGGGCTATGAGGACATGGCCCAAGAATAGAAGATGATGGTGTCCCATAGATGGAAGAGGATGAAGGGCTACTAGGACATGGCCCAAGAATAGAAGGTAATGGGTTACCCCAAGGTGACTCATAAATAAAATATAATGGAGGGCTACTAGGATGTGGCCCTAGAATGGAAGAAGATGATGAGGGACTACTAGGGGGTGACCTAAGTATAGACAAGGAGGGACTACTCGGAGGTGTCCCATAGATAGAAGAGGATGAAGGGATACTAGGATGTGGCCCAAGAATAGAAGGTAATGGGCTACCAGGAGGTGACCCATAAGTAGAAAATGGAGGGCTACCAGGGGTGGCTCTAGAGATAGAAGAAGATGATGGGCTACTAGGGTGGTGACCCAAGGAGAGATTTTATTGAGGAATGATGATAGATAAGGAATGATTTGACAATGAGAAGATAGGCCATGGATCAATGTTAGACCCCGACATCTCATCATGCTCAGAGGAAGGTGAAGATGAAATAATAGAAGAAGAATCAAGTTCCATGACTTTAGGATTTTCCTCTATGTTTTGAAAAAGGAATCAAATTCTTCCTCCCCATATGTGAGCATATCAAGTTCTAGAAAGTAATCCTTGTAGAGGGATATCTTCATGTAGTTTGATTGTTCCTTCATCTGAGAGAAATCAATTAGTAGAGGTTGTTTTTCTTGACCATAGGAGGTTGACTAGAAGAAATGGGTCTGATAAGAGGGGAAGATTGATTGAGAAGAAGATGAAGATGTTTGATGATGTAGATGAGGGGAAGGTTTGACCTTATCACTCCCATGAAGAGTTTTGATAGTGCTTTGAAAAGATATCTTAGCACATGGATTTTTTCTAATGGTTCATGTGGTCAAGACATTGATCTTTAGAGGATGGATGAGGAAATGGTATGATATGGTTAAAAGGGCTTAAGGGCTGAAGAGGGATTGAATTTGGATTGATAGAAGAAGATGACTCAAGAGAGGAAGTAGGCTTGGAGGCAAAGGTGTCTCATGAATGGATGATTTGGATCTGGACTTAGATCATTTTTCTAAAAGATGACCTAATGTGGGAGAGAAAATAGGATTGCATAGCCATCCATTAAGTTGTGATGTAGGAGTCAAATTGGATGATTGACTAGAGGGAATCGAGTCGTGGAACTCTTCGATGGAGGAAGAGGTCATTGAAGTGACTGATAAAGGTGGTCTTGCGAAGGAAGGGAGGATCGTGACTCAAGAACCAAATTATATGTTTGATCGATGAAACTTGGAGTCACATGAGTCTTCAAAGGAGGAAATATGTCATTGAGGTGATTGGGAATGAAGGTCCTTGAAGAAAGGGAGGACCGTGATTTAGGATTTGATCTAGGGGTATCTGAAACAATAGTTGGGATGAATCTTTAGAAGAAGAGTGGGAATGAATGGTAGTTTGGATCTGAATCAGAAGAAGAGTGGGGGAACTGAATAATAATTTGGATCAGAAGCATCCAAACCATACCACCAACTATGAGATGAAGGTGGGGAATGAGGTACCTGAATGGGCCTCTAGCATGAAGAACCAAATGAGGTTTAGTGTAATGGGCATCTTTTATGTGAATTCCTAAACCTAGGTTCCATATTGTTGTAAGTGTGAGGAACCATGTGATAATTAGTCATTGTTGGCATTTTATATTTAGGTACAAATTCCTAGACCTAGATAGTGTGATGGAAATCCTTCAAAGGGAAGGAAGTTCCATGTCGATTTAGGGAAGCATAATGACAACCAACTAGACATTTCATAAGTATGGGATGCTTGTGTGATTTTCCAAAGGAACCTAAGGAAAATATACATCGTGATAACATAATTTGATAACCAACAAGATTTTCCTAGAATAAGTCTATGAGTTTGTTAACACACAAGGAACAATTATGCAAGTCCACTAGTAAACCAGTCATTCACTCAAACTATTTTATGGAACACTATACCTTTAAGCTACAGTTTCAATGATAGGCACAAAATTAGATAGTGACAATACCCTATCAATACCTAGGTCGAGTTGAAATATCAACAATATCTAAGCACCAAAGTTGCACTGACGTGATCTCTCCACAGAGATATACTATGACTAGTTCAAATGCTCGACAAAATCTAAGTCTTTGATAATGGAAGTTACGAATGTGGATAACGTAACAACACTATTTTGATATGTTAACCAAGAAAGCAAGGTGTTAGTATCAAGATGATGTCATCATGATATAAACAAAGTAAGTATCAACACTCTCAAAAGACTTAGATGATGTTGGAATCAAAACTAAGTACAAGTATAACAAGAAGTTATTATCCATGAGTAAAATGTAATGATACAATAAAGAAACTTATACCAAGTTCTCAAAAATGAAAACAAGATGTAAGTACCATAATTGTATAGCTAAAATGTGAGAAAAAATAACAACTCAAGGGGAAATAGTGATGAAACAAAATCCTAGCTATGAAGACGATCTTGAAATCAAGATCAAAGGACTATCAAAGACGTGAAAACGTACTCACACACTTTAGACATTTAACAACCCAGCCACAAACATGGATGGGCATAAATGAACAAAAAAGTGGCAAACACTATCTATGATAACACTTCACAAGGTATGCCTCCTTCTTGTCCCAAATGGGAAACAAGAATGCAAGGGTATAGATCAAGAAATGGAAATAAACTAAGTGTTACTTGAGCAGAGTTTCGCCTCGTCCTAAGGTGAGATTGAAACCAAGCTAAGTAATACGTCGTGAACTTTGATGATGAGTGACACTTAGATCTAACTTTAGTGGGTCTTTTCCTTGTTCAAAAACAAGGTTTAGACTCCAAGTAAGTCATCACTTTGTGAAGGCTAGACAAGACATGATAATGGACTAGAAAAGTGGGCTCCAAGAAGATATGGCTTTCCTAAAATAGTTCACTCAACTAGGTGTCACAAGTTTGTCTAAATGTGAGCTCGATTTACCCAAAGATTCACACGACTTGTTTGGGAGTATCTCGGCTTTACTTTACCCCTTCTGATATAATGAGCAACTAGTCCATTCAGTTGTATCATCACTGGGGTCATGATATGAACAACTTTGACTCTAACTCACAATGTAAAATCTAGTCAAGTGGGTAAGTTGGAGCACTTCCTATTTCATCCACGAGGTTACTCAATGGTGGATTACTTTAGGGTTCCTAGAACCACCCCCATTTTGTAGCTTAAGGTGTTATGCCAAAGGGGTTACATTCTAGTTGAGTGGATATGGACGTACCCTTTTTCGAAACCTACAATACAAGTGTGATGTAAGTGGTGTGTTTTTTAATCTTGCTTAGCTTAATGTGGTTTTAAGTAGCACACCATTTGGAAACCTACAATCAAACATGTATTAGTGGGTTTGTGTTTTGAACCTTCTTTCTTTGAAAAATGAGTTTTGGTTCTACATGCAAAGAGTTAGTAGTTTTTAAAAGATCAAAATATCATGAAAAAAATAGAGTCGCGTGTTGCTTTTGATTCCCAAGATCACCTAAAAGGTGTGAGGGAAGAGCATACACAACACATGAAAACTCAACTACAATAAGAAATGGAAAACAATTTAAGTGATTTGTAAAAAAGAAACTCATTTTAGCCAACTTTGAAAAGTTAATTCATTTTAAAGCTTAAATTGAAGTGTTTTGAAAGCAAAATAGAAGGTTTTTGAAACATTTTTGATTCCCAAGATCACCTAGAAAGGTGTGAGGGAAGAGCATACACGTTTCAAAGGACCCCTACAAATGAAAATGTGAACACTCAACTAAGTTAGCACAAAAATATGATGGAAAAAAACTGTAAATCACTATTAGAACCCTACAAAAAAGTTAGAAAACTACAAAAATTTGAAAATCTATTTTTAGCAAGAAATCAATTTTTAGTATTTTGCATTTTCGGAGGTCTCTGGGGAATTTTAGAGTTTACAATAGAAATAAATATACAAAGGTATATTACATTTTGGAACTTCCCTCGCAAAGTTCACTTCATTCTCTTTCCGATGCCTATTCAAGTTCTGAAAATGGGTCAACGAGTGAGGAGATATGACCCAAACTAGGAGCACTAAAAATAATAGGAATAAATTCGAGATCAAAAAAGACACACACATCTAGAATGATGTATGAACCCCAACCAATGGATACATGCCCCAAATGATGAGTACAAGTGGAAACTAAAAATATGACAATGTGGTTTCAACACCGCGCGTCTAGATAAGCATGTGCGTGGGTTTGATGATACTCACCCAAATAAACAAGTACACAAGAAAGATAAAAATGCAAAGTCAACAAAGTGACATAGGACACCCGCATCCAGACAGACATGTATGCATGTACTTCGATGTATACGCTCAAGTTTCAATGGATACATGCCCCTTTGTAAATTGGTTTGACAGAAAGGTACAACCAAACGGGTAAACCACTAATTGATGGGTGCACACCTTTTGACGTATATGCGCTGATCCAAGACACTGCATGCCCCCTACAAAAGCTCAAAAAATCACGGAAATGAAAAATTTAAAAGAGAAAACAAGTTAGTTTTTAACAATGAAAGCCTATTTCTAGCTTAAACCCATTAAATGCTTTAGCAAAAGGAAGAAAAAAATCTTTTAAAATGTGAAATTTGTTAAAAGACAAGCTTTTAAACCTAGAAAGCATAAAAATGGTTAGAAATGGACATGAAAAAGCTAAAAAGACCTCCATTAATGGAGTATGGACTAAGAGTCCCACTGAGCATGCCAAATGTGTTCATGTATAAGTTGAAAAGCTATGGAAATGAGGTTAGAAAACCTCAAAGCTTAACTAACTCATCTATGGACCATAAGATAAGAGATAAACAAGGGAAACTAACATGCAAGCATTATAACTTTGACAAAAACATCAAAAACTAACATGTATATTACTCTCTACTCTTTAGATCACTAACTAAAACATGAACCTATTAAGATCAACTTAGAAATCAAAGGGGTGATTAGTTATTTATGGTTCTCAAGCTTTCAAGAATGGATCTCACCATTAATGGCTACAAGGCCATATGGTTCCTCTCTATTTACTCAAAACTTGGTTTAATGGATGTAAATGGAGGTTATTAGCTCAAGATCAATGGAGGGAATAAGTTTAAGATCAAATTTCTTATTAGCTTAAAGCTAATACAAATGAGATCTCAAATTTTTTAGTATTGAGTTGTTATGTAAATGTAGGTTGAATGGGTAGGCTTAGCCTTGTATTTATAGTTTTTGGTTTGGAAGAGTTTGGAATTTGGATGCATGTGGGACTAAAGGTAAGCCAAAAACCACTTTTAGATTAGATTAGGATAAACATGCTTTAGGCTTAGTTAAGCTAGGTTTAGGCTAGTTAAGCATGATTAACAAGTGATTAGAGACTCATTGAGAGTTGGGAGGAGTCTGATTAACCATTTGTGATTGATAGATAGCCTAGGAAGCCAATAGAAGTGATCTAGAGAGAACTAGGAGGTTTATGAATGGTCGAAAGGAGGAATGTCTAGCTAATAAGAGAGATATTAACCTAATTAGATGATTATAGGAGGAATACAACCGAAAGAGTGTCGTGAATGGGCATCCCGAGAATGGAGCGAAGAATGGGAATTAACGAAGTGTCGTTAATTAATTGAATTGGAGGAAATGCTAAGTGTTAGCATATTTTAGGTGTCTACATTTCCCCTCTTTGGGGTGGCGTAAGTGATGTCACTTCAAAGAAAGTAGACAAGCATAAACAAGTAGAAAATTTTGAAGGGATAGAAGAAAAATGAGTAGAATGAAGGATGCCCCCTCGATTGTCGATAGGGTGATGGAAGAAATCGATCGGACGATTGAAAAGATAATAGAAATAGAAAAAATTAAAGAATAGTGTGAAGAAGAAGAAAAGGGATATAAAAGAAAAGGAGAATGAGGAAGGGGAATGAGCCAACATCCATCCACTTCCTTTTAAACAACTTTATTTTTCATCATATTGCTAATGATCTTCATCATCGGTCCTTATAAAAAAGAATGAACAAAAGTGTAGTATGACATGAAAAACCATATACGAACAAATTTCCAATGCTAAAATCATTAACTCCATGCAACATACATAATGTAATGCAATATGAGAAAGTAAACAATCGAACCTAATGGAGAATTTTTTTAATGTTTTTGTTATCAAGCTTCAATTCCAACCTATTCGAATTAATGACAAGGGTTAATGATGGTGCCCTAAGAAAATTGTACATGTAAGGGGAATAACGGAGGACACTTTGGTCTGATGAAAAATAATGTGCACTTCAAAATAGTACCAGGCAACTTGTTGTGCCCCAGAGTACAAACGAAGTAAGAAGCTTAGCTTTTGTTGATGGAGGTAGATCAAGATGATCCGCGAGTCGTGCACATGAACAGGTGAGAACCAAAGAGCGATGTTTTTAGGATGATTTATATTGTTTTTGATGTTTCTTGAAACATATTTGAATGTTTTTGTGATTTTTCTAACATATTTGAATTTTTTGATGATTTTGAAAGTTTTATGAAACTATGTACAGGAAGATGAGGAAATATGGATGCCCCAGTTATAGATGGGATGTACAAGGGCAGACTGCCATGCGTATGTGCAAGAAAGTGAAGATGCAAAATTGCCTCAACGATTAAGTGGGAGTATTCAAAGGAAAACTCTTAACGCGCAGAGGCTGGATCAAGGCCAATATGGATAGGTTCAACTTGATGATGAACACAAACCAATGGAGTGTTGGGAAGGATCAAGGATGCCCCTAGCGTACATTGGCCAAGAAACACATGACAAAAAGCACGTAGAACATTGTTTTTGTGAAAGGGATAAAATTTATCGAAAATATGGAAAAAAAGACAATCTTATACACATGGATGTTTTAAATGAAGAAGAAGAATGATGTGAATGATATGAATATAGCTTAGAAGCATCATGAATGAAAAAGTGATTAGCCAAAGACACGAATTGTGAGACAATACATGCACTAAAGCAAGAGTTCGAACAAGGTCCAAAAAAATAAACTTGGTAACATACTAATCTGTTCGCTCATAGAGATCTAGTGTGTGTATCGTGGGAAATGAATTACCTCTTGAAGGAAAGAGTTAATACATAGTAAGTGAAAATACTTAGCCTAATGTGTAGGAATGATTGATTTTGAAAAGCATTTTTTTGAATGGATAGTGGAGCTTAATTACTTCACAATAAACTTGATTTTACATGTTACTGGTTTTGACAGTGACTGACATCGGTCAGGGTATAACCGACATCGGTCAGGGTATGATCGGCATTGGTCAAGAAGGGACCGGCATCGATCACCAGTGTGACAGTGATTTGTTCTTTAAACAAGAATTAGAATAAATCTCTTGCTTTAAAGATGATTTATTGATTGTAAAAGCATAGTTAGTTGCCTAAAATAGATATATATGCATGTATGCATTTTATGAGGGTATGCGAGAAGAAAATAGCAATTGTTTGCATGTTAGTTTTCTTGGTGAGAAAGAAAGAGTAGTTGAGTGAGGGAAAAAATTGAACATCTTGTGAGGTGTTGGAAGACAATAGATCTTCATTGTATTTCCTTTGTAAAACATTGAATAATAATATTGTCCATTTCTTGGACGTAGCCCACATTGGGTGAACCACGTTAAATATGGTGTTATCTTTCTCTTATTTTATTTCATCTTTTGGTTATTTCGCATTCATTGCTTGTATGCTTTATCTGATTATAGATCTGTGCAACATTGTTATATGGTTTAACCCAACAACTGGTATCAGAGATTTGTTTGGAGGTTTTGTGTGTTGATAGGATTTACTCATAGAGGGTTTTCTGATTGAGTGGGAGCAGAGCAATGGTAGAAGATAGTAAATACCGAGTAGAGAAATTTGACGGTCATAATTATCAACTATGGAAGATGCAAGTGGAGGATTATTTGTATCAGAAATATCTATACTTACCGTTGGATGAGCATGGACAACCGAACACGATGACTAATGAAGAATGGAAGGTTCTTGATAGAAAGGCTCTGAGATCTATAAGATTGAGCCTGACAACATCGGTGGCTTCGAATTTTATAGATGCAAAAACCATGTAGAGTTGATGAAATCTTTAACAATTTTTATGAAACTCCTAGTGCTTCAAATAAGGTTTATTTGATGAAAAATTGTTTAATTCTAAGATGCAAGAAGGTGGATTTGTATCTAATCATTTGAATGATTTCCGATCTATTGTAAATCAATTAAAATCGGTAGAAATTCTGTTTGATGATGAAGTGAAAGCAATTTTATTCTTATGCTCTTTGCCAAATAGTTGGGATAACTTGGTAATGAATGTTAGTAATACAACGATCTGCTTCTAAAGGTTTGAAATTTGATGATGTGGTTAGTGTAATCCTTAATGAGGAAATACATAGGAAAAGAAAAAGTGAAGCATCATCAGTAAACACTTTAAATGTAAAAGCAAAGGAATATCTTTGGAGAGATCATCAAAGAGCAGGAAGAAAGGGAGATCAAAGTCAAGACAAGGCAAATCTATATCGGAGTAAAGAGATTTACTTTGCTAGAATTGTGAAAAGAGAGGACACGTAAAAAATGAGTGTTGGTCCAAGGAAATACATTAAACAAAGGTAAATAAAAAGGTAAAGAGGAAAATGTTGCAAGTGAGGTAAAACAAGATTCCATTATCCTCTCTTTGGATAATAAATTAGAATCTTGGGTTTTAGATTCTAGAGCTTCTTTCCATGCTACCCCTAATAAGGGTTATTTCAAAAATTATGTTCAGGGTGATTTTGGACAAGTTTATTTAGGAGATGATGAGCCATGAAATATTACTGGTAAATGTGATGTTTATCTAAAGTTACAAAATGGAAATCCATGGGTATTGAAAGATGTGAGGCATGTGCCAAGCCTTAAGAGAAATCTAATATCTGTAGGGCAACTTGGTGAATCTGGATGCGTGGTTACATTCACAACTAATTCTTGGAAGGTTACCAAGGGATATCTTGTTGTGGCAAGAGGTAAGAAGGTAGGAACTTTATATCTGTCTACTGTGTTATTGATTCCTTTTCTATGCTATCTACTACAAATTTAGATGCAACCATGTGGCATAATCAACTAGGCCATATGAGTGAAAAAAGAATGTAAATCTTAAAGGCTAAGGGTAAGCTATCAGATTTAAAACAATTAGATCTTGAATTTTGTGAGAATTGCATATTTGGAAAGTAAAAGAGAGTGAGATTTCTCAAGGTTGGGTCAACAAAGAAGGAGCAGAAATTGGAGCTTGTACACTTAGATGTGTGGGGACTAGCTCAGGTAGCTTTTATTGGAGGATCCCAATATTATGTGACTTTCATTGATGATGCCATAAGGAAGGTATGGATCTATTGTATTAAGCATAAATATGATGTTTTTAAAACTTTTAAAAGGTGGAAAGCCCCTTGTAGAAAATGAAACAAATTTAAAATTAAAGTGCCTTCGATCCAACAATGGTGGTGAGTATTGCAGAAGCAAGACATTTAATGATTATTGTTTAGAGAATGAAATACAAAGAGAAAGAATGGTTCCTAGAACTCCACATGAGAATGGAGTTGCAGAAAGAATGAACATAACAATCATGGAACGTGCTAGAAGCATGAGGATATATGCCGACTTGCCTTTGAAGTTCTGGGCAGAAGCAATGGATATAATAATGTACTTGATTAACCGTGGGCCTTCAACAACACTGGATGGTGGAATATTAGAAGAAGCTTGGTTTGGAAAAGAGGTAGATTTTTCTTTTCTCGAGTTTTTATTGAGAAGATTTTGTGCATGTTGATAGAGAAAATAGGAGGAAGTTGGATGCTAAATCTAAGAGATGTACTTTCATTGGTTATGGCTCTAGTGATTTCGGATATCAATTTTGGGATTTAGAATATTCTAAGATTGTTAGGAGTTGTGACATTGATTGGAATAAAAAAGAATGTACAGTGGATCAGGTTTTGGTGCCTAAACATGAACAAGTTGAGGAGATTTTGAAGGAAAATAGTTTTTAGACCTAAAATAGACATCCACAAACACTAATGTGGCTTTCTATAAACCGATGTCAGTTAGGCTAACCAACATCGGCAGACAGACATGATCGAGTTCGAGAAGACAACTACATACGAATCGGCGTTGGTAATCCTAGAAATGATGTCGGTAAGGAAAATGCAGTCGATTGACAGACAGAGGAACCGTGGTCGGTTACAAAACCACGGTCGGTTACAGGTGACTGGCGTTGGTCACTGACATAGATTGACATGAATGTGCATGTATAGAATGAGCCCTAGACACCCCAAATCTCAGTAAGAAGGTCACAAAGGGTAAGTAGACATCCAGAGAGATTTTCACCTTCCTTTTCTTATTTACTAATGTTTGATAGTGGTGAACCAGAAAGATTTGAAGAAGTAATGCAGGTCTATACACAAGCAAAGTGGGAGCATGACATGGATGAGGAGATAGACTCCTTGGGAATAAATCAAAGATGGGATTTGGTCAAGTGCCAAGCGAGTAAGAAAAATCTACAGAACAAATAGGTTTACAGTAATCAACGAAGAAGAGGATGGACTGAAAAGGTACAAGGCGAGGCTTGTGTTAAAGGGATTTGCAGAAAGTAGGTATTGAATTTGATGAGAGTTTTTCTCCTATAGTTAAGATGACTTGTATTCATACTATTCTAAGTTTGGTTGTAACATGAGAAGATTTGCATTTATAACAACTTGATGTTAAGACGAATTTTCTTCATGGTGATTTGGAGGAAGAAATTTATATGCAACAACCGCTTGGTTATGAAGTCAAGGGTAAGGAGAAACTTGTGTGCAGATTAAAAAAGAGTCTATATGGGCTCAAACAAGCTCCAAGGCAATGATATTTGAGATTTGACAATTTTATGCATGAGCATGGTTATATGAGATGTGAATATGACCATTGTGTTTATTTTAAGAAGCTTGAAAATGGGAGCTATGTTATTTTGTTACTATATGTGGATGATATGCTTGATTGCAGGATCTAGTATATATGACATTGGTAAACTTAAAGAAAGGTTAGCTCACATGAAGGATTTGGGAGCTGCAAAGAAAATCCTTGGCATGTAAATTCACCGAGACAGGAAAAACAAGAAGTTGTATTTGTCTCAAGAGGCTTATATCAATAAGGTGTTGGAAAGGTTTAACATGCAAAATTTCAAAACATGTTAGTACACCTATGGATGGACACTTCAAATTGAGCAAAGATCAGTGTCCTTCATCACATGAGGAGGTTGAGTAGATGACACGTGTTCCCTATGCTTCAAAGTAGTAGGAAGTCTTATGTATGCCGTGATTTGTACTAGACCCGAGACATTCGTACAGCAATGGGAGTTGTGAGAAGGTTTATGGCTAATCTAGGTAAAGAACATTGGAAAGTAGTCCAATGGATTCTTAGGTATTTGAGAGGGACATCCGGCATGGCGTTGTATACTTATGGAGGGTTAGATACTTCTTTACACGCTATGTTGATTCAAATATGGCTGGAGATTTGGATGGCAGGAGGAGCACCACTAGATATGTTTTCACAGTAGGTGGAATGACAGTTAGCTAGATTTCAAGATTGTAGAAGGTTGTGGCTTTGTCTACTACAGAGGCAAAGTATGTTGCAGCTACAAAAGCTAGCAAGGAGATGATATGGATGAGTAGGTTCATAAAAGAGTTGGGTAAGGGGCAAGAGGATTACAAATTATACAAAGTGATAGTGAGCACTATCCATCGGCAAATAACTCAATGTTTCATTCAAGAACGAAACATATTCAATTGAGGTATCACTTTATACCCCAGTGTTGGAGGATGGACAATTGAAGTTAGAGAAAATCCATACGGATGAGAACCCTTTAGATATGCTAACGAAGCTTATTGGTAAGGGAGAAGTTGGAGCTCCACTCCACTTCGTCTATTGGTCTTGTTCGAGACTTGAAGAGGAAGAAACAGGGCAAGGAAAAGGAACCAAGGATGGTGATGCACAATACAGTGCAATAATTGATCTCCAAGTGGGAGATTGTTAAGTGTGGAGCTTAATTGCTTCACAAGAAACTTGCTTTTACATGTTAATGGTTTTGATGATCGACGACATCAGTCGGTATGACCGACATCCATTGACGAGAGAGACCGACATCGATCACACATGCGGCGGTGCTTTGTTCTTTAAACGAGAATTAGAATAAATCTCTTGCTTTAAAGATGATTTATTGATTAGCAAAAGCATAGTTAGTTGCCCATAATAGATATATATGCATGTATGCATTGTATGAGGGTATGTGACAAGAAAATAACAATTGTTTGCATGTTAGTTTTCTTGGTGAGCAAGAAAGAGTAGCTGAGTGAAGGAAAAACATTGAACATCATGTGAGGTGTTGGAAGACAACATATCTTTATTGATTTCCTCCGTAAAGTAATCAATAATAATATTGGCCGTTTCTTGGTGGACGTAGTCCACACTTTGGGTGAAGCATGTTAATTTTGGTGTTATCTTTCTCTTATTTTATTTTATCTTCTGGTTATTTCCGCATTCATTGCTTGTATGCTTTATCTGATTATAGATCTGTGCAACACTGCTATATGGTTTAACCCCAACAAGACTACGACCGACATGCTCACTAGTCTCGTGAGCAATAACAAAGTTATTACAATGCTCAACACAACTCAAAACGAGTCTAGATGACCTCTAAGACTCATAAAAGACTTCTAGAAGGTAAAAAAGGCTAGAAATGCTACAAAACACTCCACACATGATTAGAGGAAAAAACAAGTAATAATGCTTAAAAATTGAACCTTTTTGCAATGTCCAATTTAACTAATTTTAAAGTAAAAAAAGGACCAAGAATCAAATAAAACATTAAAAATGACTATTTTAATTACTACTAATTAAAATTAAAAACCTATTTTTTTAATTAAATACTTAATTCATTAATAAAAACTCTTAAAATTAATTAAATTAAACTACCTTTAAAAGTAAGGTTAAACCTTAAATTGTATTTAAGACCTAACTTAATTAAAAAGCAGCTTAATAAAATAATCTTACTTTATATTTAAAGATCCATCTTTATATTAAAAGGCCACGTATGTTTAGAAAAATGTTTACTTAATAAAAGACCTTATATTAAATAAAGATAAAAATTGAGGAGAGTTATGTTTGTGAACGTAAAATAGAAAAGAATAACAGGGAGTTAACTGAAAAGGCTTTGGTCTAAGTAGATTCATTATTAGCGAAATGTCGTTTGAACTTTTTGGAAGATTGAAGATAGGAGCGAACCTCTAATAGAGCGTTGAAAGTAGTTGGACATATATATAACATTCGCAAAAAAGTGAAAAGGATACAAAATGTGTTTGTTATGTACATGCGATGACGGTATAAAGAAGTTGTTGCAGCAATGGAAGTCAGAGGACAGAAAGCTAGAAGAGGAGAAGGAATTAAGGCGAGTGTTGGGGGAGGGGTGGGAGAGACGATGGAAGGGAGCGAAGGCGCGATTCCTCTATGAGCCTGGATTGAAGAAGCGGGGTGGAGGACATGCGAGAGTACCGGGAGAAAGAGAATGCTGGAGAAATACGGAGTGAAGAAAGAGACGGAACCCTCGATACAGCGGTGAACGTCAGGCCTTGTCTCTCAGTTCCGCCAATGTCAATTGTAGCACGTGGTAATGTAAGCCCTTGAGACTTGTGGATAGAAAAAGCCCATGCCATTTTGAGCGGTAGTTGCCTGCGACCCCCTCTTGAAATCGGAGGAATAGGAACGTGGAAGGGGTTGTTCGAATCCCATGGAGGTCCTGTGTAACGATCAAACTTGATGACGACAAAAAGAGGCAAAGCAGGAGGTCCGGAGGAAGCCCCATAGACTATGTCGATGATAGAACCAGTAGCACCGTTGACAAGACCTTTGTCAACCCATAAGTTTGCGGAAAGCATTACTTTCTGGTTGATGCAGAGAAGAACCTTGGGGTTCAATTGATCATCTTCGGTGTCGCCCGATGCCGAGCGTCTGGTATGTTCGGCAATTGACCTGGCAATAGGAGAGTTAAGGGATTTCAACATAACAAGGTTGTGCGAGTCCACAAGGTTATTTTGAGCAAAAAGATGAGGCGCATCTTTAAAATCAATGTTTTCTTGTTCGGAAAGGGAGGAAACGGATCTTGACATGAGAGTTTCCCAGTCCTGCACCAGAGGCATCGCATTACGAATGTTAAGCAGCAAGTTACGGAATGATGTCTGAGCTGGATCTGTGCCTTGTTGTCGGAAAATTGAATGAAGGCAGACAGATATGTTGAATTCTTGCCAAAGGTTAGCTCCGTAAGACTTGCTGGCATAAAGAGGAATGTCCATAACTGGAGGCAGCTGACCGAGGTCTCCTACAAGTATCATAGATCTCCCTCCAAATGTAGAATTCTTGAAGTGTGGGAAAGCCTCTCTAAGACGGTAATCGATTCTGGAAAGCAACTTTGGCCCGATGAAACTCATCTCATCAATCAGTATGTACTCGATGTGTTTGAGGGAGTCTTGAAGAGACGACAAAGCTTGTCCCTCTAAGGGTTTGAGTTCTTTAATGGGAATTCGGAGGCTTGCGTGTATTGTTGAGCCTGAAATGTTGAAAGCAGCAACCCCTGTTGGGGCAAGCAGAAGGAGAGATGAAAGGCCTTCATTGGATGAAGAAGCAAATGAAGACTTTAAAATGTTAATGAGGAAAGATTTTCCCGTACCAGCAGTCCCTTGTATAATAAGCCTCAGCGGAGGCAGGCTGTTTTTTTGAGCGAAGTGTTGAGTAACTATGTTGAAAGCTTGTTGTTGTTCAGGAGATAAACCTGAAGCTGGAGGGTGCAATCTGTCCATGAGGGAAGAAGAAACATAGTCTGCCTTTTTGTCTTCGATAAAAGTGGCACCAAGAGATTGTAGAGCAACAGGAACTCGGTGTGCACTCCAATTGTGAAGGGTGTCAAATTCACGAAGGCCCAACAATTGCAAGCTGTCAAGGAATGAAGCGTTCCCCGGGCGGCATCGAGCCAAAACTTGCCAATCATGCAGCTGTTGAACCGGCAGGGGAGGCTCGTCGTCTGAGTCGATGTCACTGTTGGAGGGGGTGATGGATTTGACTCATGCCGTCTAATATGCCAGGGCTGATAATTGTATTTGAACAAGGTCCATCTAGAAATGGTTTCTTGAGGTGTCGAACCAATATCAATAGAAATGTTGCGGAAAGGTTTGTATAGAAGGAGTTCTGACCAACAGAAAAGTTCAAAAGAGGGGGAATCCTTAGATGGAATGCATTGAAACCTAGGGAACACTCGAACAACAGCTGGTACGGGACGACGCTTCCATTTATCGTGTCTGCGGTGTTTGTTGTAACTCCAATCGCGCGCAGCTTCAATGAGTGGAAGGCTTTCCAAGTTTGAAGGTCGGACCTTGTATGCATCTAAAAGGAGGGATGTCTCTGCATCCTCACATTCTGCTTCAACCAATTTTCTTAAGATTTTTCTGCCTACATTGAGCGATACAAAAGTGCGGCTACACATTACAAGTGGCAATTTGAGGAGCATGTGGCATGTTTCTTGTGCGCTAATGTCATGTTCAACCACACTCTCAGTTAACATCTTCTTTATGGCTAAATGTGCTGGCTGATCAGGATCTAAATTTGACGAAAATCTAGAAAGCATTTGGTGGTATGTTTCTGACCTTTGCTCTGCTTTGGAAGCATACTTAGCAATGTATTTGAGGACAGCATGGCGAGATAGCACAGGTTGACAATCGATATTGGCTCTCCATATGGATAACATTGCTGGATTGTGTGTGTTCAATCTATCATCATTCCTGGCAGGTAGGTATTTAACAGAAGCAGTCTCATCAACAAACAAAAGAGAAGCGGGTCTACTCTCCCAAGGTGCATTGTATCGGCATTGGAGGCGGTTATTTTTTTCCGGAGGCAACTATTTTCGGAGCACTTGGTATGGCGTTGCACTCGATTTATCAACTCCTGCAAATCCTGTAGCGGTGAAATTGCAAGGATCTGAGACGAAACTAAGAGGCAAGGGTCATCCTGGATATTCCTGTGAACAAATTCCGAGTGGATGGAAGGAGGGCGCATATTCCATGCAGATATATAGGTATCAAAGAATTGTCTTGCTTTGTCCACAGATTCATTATTTGACCAGTCGATGCGATCAACGTCGGGAGCATCTCCAAGCCACAAGAAACCATGAACATGTGCGGAACCTCTATGTTGCCATTCATACCTACGGTAAAGGAATGTTAAACGTTATGTATTTAAGCGAGAAAAAAAGTAGAGACCAATGAAGAAATTTACCTGTACCAGTAGTCCTTGGCTTGAAGATGTTTTTCTAACACTTCTTCACGGAATATTGTGAATCTCTGATGTAAGTAAGCAGCGACACGATGCGGGTGGCTAACAATGTTTTGGGTCCTCCATTGTTGTGCGGCACGGGCCTCAGCAGGAGGAAAACCTGGCATGGTGCTATGCAGGTCAGGCCATTTTGTGTCCGCTGCACTAAGAGTGAAGAAGAGTGTAGGTGCCCCTAATTGTTCAATCATGTCCGAGACCTCCCCTCTGCTCTTTGACCAAAATGTTCGGGTCCCTCGCAGGTTGGCTCCAAATCTCATTAAACTCTGTGGAAGGCAATCATCAGGGAAATCATGTAGGCGTTGTCGTAGTTGGCCTATAGTAGGGGGGACACCATGTTCGAGGTTCAACCTCATGAAAACTGCAGCTGTAGATTGGCTCCTATGTCTCATAATAAGGTTAAGTAAAAAATACCGGAACCTAGGGTGCGATCCGAAACGATCATCATGGTAGCGCATAAGGTGGAGGGCATATTCATGCATTTGAACATCCTTCATGCGAGGTTGTTTAAACAATGCTGCACCAGTTGGAAACAAAGTTGGAAAAGCCATTGAGAAAAGGCCCTCAGTGGTGTATTCATTTATTGGCGAATTTCCGACTTCAGGCCAAGCCAAGGTGCAAGGTGCAGCCGACCATTTGAAAGCAGGTACTGTTCGATCAACTCTTCTTCGGTGCCAGTGTTAGGGTGTGAAGGAACAAAAGAGGACGACTCCTCTGGATACTCGTAGGGGTTGGAAGGAGGGTTGTCATTATCCTGTGCTTCAGAGAAGTGAGAGGCTGGAAGGTCTATAGGAATAGAATTAAGGGAGGAGGATATGTTTGTTGGTTCCGACGGGAGAGAAGAAAGAGCCTCAGTGTCAATAAGAACATCCTTATAGTAGGGGTCATGGATAATTTTATATTGAAGTGCTTTCCAAACACGGGACCTACTAACATAGAAGTCGTATTTTGTTTGTTGACTTCCATTTTTTTGAATCAACAAGAGATCCAAATCTCCTAGCCGACGAGGAAGGTATTTGGCAATGGAAGAAATGTTTTGTGGGAAACTTATTGTGTGACCTGAATATTTATATTGTCCTCCGCGCATTTGTGTGACTTGCAAAATAGGATTAATGCGAGCAATCAACATTTCTTCAACTTGGGTTAAAGATTTTAGGAAAGCAGGTTGAATGCCAGGATCCATATTGTTCCAAGAGGAGAAGCGGTGTCCATTTCTTTCGGACTTGCATCTAATGCATGCGTGTTTTCCTTCATGGAAAGTAGTATGTATGCCTGGGTAGTTCTCAAGACAAATGGAGCAGGTTTGGATTTGCGACAAAAGATCAGTCTTCGGCGGAATCTGCGTTGGGCATCCGCCCAAGATGGCACTGAAGTGTTTGTTTTGTGGAGCGGCACAGGGAAGGTGGAATCCTGGGTGTGGTCACCGCGAAGAGGTTGGGTGGAAGGGGATGCACGCTCAGAAGAATGTGAAAATGGAGGACAGTGTAGCGATGGAGAGGGTTGTAGTTCGACACAGGCACCGCGGTTAATGCAAAGGGAAAAGGAGAATTGTGCGATGTGGAGGGGAAAGTAGTAGGGGAAGTCATGAAAGGGGGGTGGCGACTAGTTTGGAAGGGATTAGAAGTTGAAGGCATTTGCTGGAGTTGGCGATAGCGCTCACGTCGGGAAGCATTGATTTCCTCTTTGTGCAAGGCATAAATATCTCTCCTTCTTTGTCTTTGCTCCGGGGTAGGCATTGTGCATAAAACAATCTGCGAAAATCACAAAATAAAGGTGGCATAAGAGAAGATTAAAAGAGTGCTACATTTTGTATCTGCATAAGGGGAAATGAATGCAAAAACCATTTGTAAATGCTAGCTCGTTGTAAATGTTTTATATTTTGGTAGGTAAAGGCAATAAAACAAAGGCAAAACGATTTGTTGTTGCATATATTTTTAAGGAAGCAAAGGAAGAATTAGAAGGGTGTGTATCGAGATTTTGATTAGGAAAAAACATATAGATATGGTTTCATTTTTTTTTATATAGGGACCAAGAAGGAACAAGCTAGAAAGAATAAAAAAATCCATGCGAAATATAGACAAAAAGTAAAGAAATGAATAAAGCGTTCCATAATGTTAGCAAAAAGTCTATATATATATAGACATTGGATCATACATTTTTTTCAAGTACAAAAAAGGTTTCTTTGCGATATAGATGCACATGCAAACCAGTAGTAACAACCATTAAATGGAAAAAGTTGGAGAGTTATAGTCCATTATAACATGCGGACAAAAGCATATTACAAATGTATCTGCGGACAAAACCATATTACAGGGGAGATATGAGCAAAAATTGAAGAAACTAAAATATAGGAAAGTGTTATGGTGCCCAGGAGAGGCCAAGTCAATCAATGACTTTCGATTCGTCCAATTTAAGGGAATCAAGTATGACACATTTCAGCTGTGTATTTCCACGAAAAGTTTCTTTTTTCACAGATAGAGTGAATTTGTATTCACGGCCAATTATCTGATTTGCAATTTCCGTTGTTGCCTCGTCGTCTATGCATAACAGTTGGAGGTCCACCGCTGCGACACCCATGATTTCTTCAGCAGCTGTGTCAAATGCAGTAACCGATTGTAGCTCTCCAGAGTCATCTTGCAAGTTTATACGGAGAGCATATCTGTAATCACATTGACGCACATGAGACTTACAACTTGCACAAAACCACGAGCCATTGTTTGCTGGTTTCACTTTCTTTCGGCACTGTTTGTCACCGATTGCAAGGGGGCAAGCCATGTAGAAGAAGTTATCCATTGCGATGTCTGCAATTATAGCTTTAAGCGTAGCCCATTCATTGCTCTCTGTATTGCCCATTTGAAGTATTTCGGCAATTGTTGCCACAGGTTTTAAGCTTTGAGGAGGACCTAGAAATTTGTTCGTTACAGAAGGAGTTTCAACAGTGTAATTTTCAGAGGCAACCCAGTCGTGCAGTGTTTTAGTTTCAGGAATTTGAGGATCAACAAACCATTTTGTGCTGGAGACAGTGTCTATGGAAGCGCCGTTGAAACTTGAAAGACGCGCGCCTTCAAAGCCAATACTGGGAGTTGCGGAATAGAAAGGAACTCCTCAAGTTCTTGAGCAAGATCATGTAAATGCAGGCCCCATAAAGTTACAGTAACACTAAATCCGGACATGTCCTTCAATTGCAAGCTTCTTCGTTTAGTTTCACTGTTATCTCGTCTACGGATAGTCGAGCAAGGAGAGATTGCCAAAACAATGCCAATAACGTCAATGAAGGAACCAACAGGTTTTGCAGGTATATCTTTGATTCCAGTGAAGTGAAAGTTATGCAAAGGAATTGTGGTATTATCGACAAGCAACGGAGAGATAGTGGAAGAAGCTTGTAGGAATATCTCAAATTCGTTGTTAAGGTGGTTGTAACCTGGTTTTGCATTCCCTATCCTTCCATTCGTGATGGTGTATAAATTTCCAGCCTCAATTTGTCCAAAAAACTTTGTTGCAATTTCGTTGAAGCATGTAATGCGTATTTCCCCACCTTCACAGTCCACAAAATCAAAGCCAAAATAAGAGCCGGAGCCATTTGCATTAGCATACTCCTTTAGTGTTGTTTTCCCAAGGGCACGACCTTCAATAGACCATGTACGCATGGTTGTATTCAGTGCACTTATTTTTAGAGGCATTCTTGAATTGTTAGGCAGGCCTATTTTCTTCTGGGGAGGTGTTTGCGGGACCAGACTTCCGACGGCTCCATGGTGTGCATCATCGTTTGATTGCTTTCCGCGAACGACACTGGTAGGAAGAGGAGTGGGAGCACCAATTTGTGGATGTGTTTGTAGCACAACTTCCAGGTCGGAAACAAGAACAGTCCTGCAAAGGATGAAAGTAAAAAGGGACAAAAATTTCAGTGTATATAAAAGAAACGAAAGTGGAGCATACAGGCACAAAGGAAAATGGGTGCTTACAATTCATGCTTTATCATTCTGCAAAGGGTTTTGCACAAGCGAACAATGGTTCCGTGTTGCAATCGAGCATTTGAAATTTGGCTTGCAAATTTTGAGGGCAAAAGAGCTGTTTGAAAGTGCACACCATCGGAGAGATGCACGCGATGTTGGAGCTCGGTGTTCAACGCAGATTGAAGGGGACAAATGTTGAGAAGTTGGACTATTGGTTCTGCATTTGCACTCCCCTCAATCAACATGGAGATGCCACCATTTGTCAAAGGTGTAGACATGACGAAGATTGTTGTCCAACACAATATGCGCGCCTGCACAGCGAACAAACCCGCACGACAATACTTATAAATTTGGCGGAAAAAAAAATAAATACAAACCTTAACGGTTACATTTATCCCAATGAAACAATTATTTGCTTCAACAGTGTGTGCGGACACGACAAAAGAAAGTGCAAGAAAGATAAAAAGGTTTATGTAGATGAATAATTTTCTAAATGATATAGCGTCATAAGGTTTTTTTATTTTAAACTACAATTTGCGGGACATAATGCATTAAGACTGCTGACTTAAACGAAGCTAATGAGATTTCTTGAACAGTACAAAATTATAGCAAACCACAAAATTCTCAGGGTCTGTAAAATTAACGCAGTATGGTATGAAACGAAGAGTGAACTCCGTAAAAAGAATTTGGAAAGCGGGCAATCCTCTTGTAATTTTTTTTTTTTGCAGGAAAGTAAAAAGTAGGCAAAGGAATTTGTGTTTGAACTCGTGAGTGTAAAATTGAACGCTAATAGAAATGCAAACACATGATTAAATCCGGCTAATTGTCAAACGCTTTGCGAGCGTCCAACAAACTATAATAATTATAATATATGGTTTAAAGGGTTGATGTTTTTGTAAGTGTTTTTGAATTAAAACATCAGATTGCTGGTATATGTCTGTATAAGGGTTTCCGTGAATAACCACCTTCCATCTTCCTACTCCACCATTTTCGACAGGAAACCGAAATAAACTACCACTTAAAATTGCTTGGGCATTTTCAATACACAAATCTGAAGGGTGTACTCTGCAGTGAGCCACTACAGACATAGGAGGAACGGAAAGACAAGGCCCAACCTTCATGGATATATCAAGAGTTCCCCCATTGTCGTTCGTTCATATTTATCCTCCATTTTCATTCATTCGTTACTCTGAAATGTCCTCTGCACCTTCATTCGCTTCTTTCATTTCTCGCATCTTGAGCCGCATTTCGGTTCCCTCTCCATCTGTTGCTCCTCTGCTCGTCTCTTATTGTGTTACTCCATATTCGTTTCAACTTGTTCCTCCTTTTATTGTCTACCCACATGCATTTATCATACTCCTTTTTTATATATTCCAGTTTCCTTTGCCTCACTTCCGTCTCCAACTTTCGATGTTATCCTCGCACACCCGCGTGCGATTGGTAGTTATATATACACTATTATATCTTCCATATAATGAAAATATCCTATGTACTAACTTATATTAATATAACTTAAAACTAAACCTTTCTACGTTATGTGGCTCAAGGTTTATATACTATAATAATATACATGACCAAGTATTTTATAACGTTCTAAACCTAAACTACCCGAACTATGTTATATGTAAAAATCCTAAATTGCTAACAAGTGCGCTTTATAAATACTTTATTACTTCAAAGTCTAACAAGCGTAAAACACAAAGTAAAAAATATTGTGCAAGGAAATGACACGGCCGAAAATCCGTGTAGGATGGGCTGCCCTCCATGTTCTGTTCTGGGTTTGAAAAGGCGTTCAACCCGATTGGTGGGTTGTTTGACAGGGGTCTATTTTTCCCAGTTAATTCTTATTTCGCCGCTCAATACATGAGAGACAAACAACAATACATTACTTTTGAAGCTATACGGTTCATATCATATCTTTTCTACGGGAATCTTATCACTAAGGATTATATCGCTTTATTGATAATATCACATCGATCTCTGATTTTTCTGAGAAATAGATTACAGTGCACTGGAGCCCAATGATCAAATTCAACAAAACTGCACCTACCTTTATTTTCTAATAATTCCCCAATTTCCAGTACTACAACTTTCATACATCTGAGTAGCACTATTAAAATAAACACAGCTTTAAACCCAGATAGAGTCTGTCATATCATCACCCCAATGCTGGAAGACATCTACAATGACATCAGAAGTTGTAGTCCTGTAAAGATTCATGTTTCAGCTCGATTTTAGCCAAATCAAAGGTTCCACCAGCTGCTCTATAGGATTTTTAAATCGGCAATAATTGTATTCATTGTCATGCAACTTTAGCATATAATAATAAATATTTAGTGTTGAAGCGATGAGTAAAATTGAATTTTAAGCTGCTATTTTGGTCCTAGTTTTTTGAGATGCATTTTAAACTCTTGATGTTTCATACTTGTGAAACTCAAGAACCAAATCTGATGGAACTTGTATGGATGAATCCTTAATAGTATCTTGCAACCAAGTTCCAACACGACTATACTCTTGACATGATACCATCCAAGAGGGCATTATTGTAGTACCAAAGAAGCATGTGCTTTACCTAATTAGTAATCATCTTTTGCAAAATAAAAACATCTCTATTTCTGAATGTTTGTTTACATGAGAGGAGCCTATATGTATGGGCCAAGCATCTTACCTAAACATTCAATATTTCCAACTCTTAACTACCAACCGTCCATCTCCTTCGTAATTTATTTCCATCTCCTAATTGCATATCATATCACTGATTAAATAGTTGTTATTAACAAACCGGGTATTATGTATGTCCTCATCAAAAACTCAAAAATTCAATGAATTTCAAAGGGTGGTTGTGCAATTACTTTGATTGACAACATATTGTACTGTAGTGAAATTGTAGATTGTTTCAAAGAAATAGAAATATTGGATTCACCTCTGAAAAATATAATCTAGAATAAAATTATACATTCAAACAAGTAAACCTTCTAATTATGGAGCATTGATTAGGGTAATAGTCCCACAAGTAAGCTAGATGTAACCAGTCTTGTCAAGTTTGTCTGATTTTGTTAAGACCATATAAAAATTTAGGATGGGTAGAGTCTTCACTAAATAGAAACTGTCAGCGTACTTGAGGAATGGGTCTGCTAATCTTTTCTGACAATCCCTTGAAGGTGAGGCTAAGACTTGAGCAATATGCCGAAAGGTCACTTACAAGTGAGGGAAGTAGATACCAAAAATCCTTTTAGGATGACCAATGAAAAAAAAGAGAGAGAAGCAATGAGAAATTGCATTGAATAAATCAGATATGAAAAGTCCCTTATGATGATGCTTTGGTAAAAAGCTTAGATGGAGTAGATAATGTAGGAACACAAGTGGTGGTAGGTTACTCCAGTTAAGGAAATTGCAGAAACCTATTTAGTGTACAGGTCTTACGCTGATTAAAAGATTCCAGGATCTCCTTAGGATGATGAGGAACACATATTCATAGTAGAGGATGCGAGATCCATGAATTGATTAGATGATCATAAAGAATTATTTGAAATGGAAAATTTTCAAAATTCAGAACCAAAGTAATAGACAATAACAATAATTAAACTTGTGCAAATCAGATCAACCATTAAACTTTACCAAATACAGATCAAATTTTCCATGTCAATTGGTGTCCAAATACGAGTCAAAGGATAAAAGATTCGGGATCTCCTTAGAATCTGCGCAATTCTAGAACTTAACACATATTCATAGTAGAACATGGCACAAAAGTACAATCTAGATGATCATAAAGAATTATTTGAAATGGAAAATTTTCAAAATTCAGAACCAAAGTAATAGACAATAACAATAATTAAACTTGTGCAAATCAGATCAACCATTAAACTTTACCAAATACAGATCAAATTTTCCATGTCAATTGGTGTCCAAATACGAGTCAAACAAATGCAGCTGTCCAAATTCTAAAAGAGAATGAAACTTATTATAGCCTTAACATGGAAGTTACGGCATCTTGAAGACAAATAAGTACCATCTATCTATGCCACAGTTACTTTGTGCCTGATGGTAGTAACTTTCTTCAGATTGGAACACACTTAATAGCACTGTCTCTAACTGTTTACAAATCTCTCATATGAAGTCCAACCCAAAGCATACAAATATGCAGACAACAAAATACAAATGTAATGGATCATGATAGTGGAAGAGCTATAAACAACACATTGAAAAAGAAAATAAAAGCACAAATCGATGAAATCTCATACCACCAAGTCAATCTAAAGCAATAAAATTTTAATGCTTTGTGAGGCATTTAAAACTACAAATAGCATTGCAAATATTAAATAAAAAAACTGCCGATGTAACAAAATTCATTAACACGGTGCTAAAAACAAAACAAAGTTCAAATCATTGAGTAGGCCTTAACGCGACTTTGCAAAATTTATGGTATAGACAATGTTACTTTTATTTATATGTTTGTTTGCCTGACCCTTAAATAGATGTAGAAAGAGATAAATCACCATTCTAAAGATAATTTTATTAGAGTAAAATGAAAAGCTACTGGCAACCACTTGCAGGTACATCTGTATCTGATTTTCCTAATCTGGCTGAGACCTTGTATCCATATAGGTAATTCATGCATAGACAAAGCTGATTGGATACAAGCAAAACACAGCCAAGATAAATATCACAAATAAACATAACCACAATTCATCATTGCTTCGAATCTTTGTATACATATCTGATACTCCTATCACCACTATAGATAGGCCTATATCCATAAATCTAATTCACGCATAAGACAAAACGCTTGTTTGATAAACACTAAACATTCTATGTATTTTGAGTTTGACGAACAATACAAAAGGCAGATTCATATTCTGATTTCTCCAAAACACAGATTCGAAGTGTATAGAAGTCTAGGAACATAGATTTACAATAAAAACCCTTTATCGATTTTCGTGACCGACGAGCAAGGGCTATCAAAAACATAACATAGTGTTATTTCGAACGAGGAACAAAAAGAGAACATAGTAGATGTTTGTAATATATAGCTACCTAAAGCACACTTATGTACATAAGTTTAATAGAGTACGTCCTGAAAGTATTTCATTTTTTCTTGGCTTCTAGTTTTTTTCCCTTGTTGACATTAGCAATTTTTTTTGCGGCATGGGATTTTTTCCCTCCAGTATGTATTTTGTTTGCAGCTATGCCCATCTTTTTCAGTTTGTAACCAGGTTCGTATTTCACAGCATCTTCGGGACGATCATATACAAGCCCAAACCCCCTTGAGTTGAAGCCCGCCGTACGAAACTTGGAAAGATACAGAGGGCAGGAAGGATGCAACTTGAGACGGTCTCTAACCAGTTCGGCGATCAAAGGTTTTGCAGGCTTTGGTTGCCTGCAGTGGAGCACATTAACAACAAACTTTGTCCGGTTGAAAGAATCTTCCCGTTCCAAGTGCGGAGTGGTGATTGTCACACCGTGCGGAGGAACAACAACTGTACTGCGAGTCTTCATTGCTGCAAACCCATAAGCAACAAACAACAATAAAATTGCAAAAAAACAAAATGCATAGATGTTGTTCGAACCGCATTAAGTACAATGCTGGAAATGGAAATAAAACACATAGTTTATGGTTGCAGAGCAAAAACAAGGATTCCAAGATAAATATTTGGGCAATGTCTGTTTTGGCAGGCAGCTTTAAAAACCTTTCCAAAGAGCAGTCAAACACCCAACAATGGGCGTTTCGATGAGGCTTCCCAGGGGCTAAAACCCCTCAGCACACACCGAATCCTGCCAATGGCGAAGGCACTTGCCCCTCTATGCCGTGGTTGAATTCCGAAAGCAGGAAATAGTTTTCTTTATGCAGCACATACAACAATAACATATTTGTAGACAGACAACTTCAACCACACAAGCAAGAATCTATGAAAATGTAAACGGGAAATAATGGAAAAAAAAACATATTCAATAACCAATTCTCTACACGAACTATTATGGAATTCTCCATGCCACAAAGGAAAATAGCGTACAGATAGCCTTTAAAAAAGCATTTGCATAATAACTGAAATTCAATACTCATACATTACACACTTATTGAAATTTAATACCCACACAACCTGAAATCTTTCACAGAACATGAAAATAAATTTCCAATACTTTGAGAAACGAGACTCGACTTTGTATTGATTCATACACTATGGAAGTAAGCTATAGATGATCTACCAAGGACCCCTGTATGAAGAGTGAAGGATACACACAAAACCGATATAAAAAACATTTACAAGCAAAGTTCAAATAGACCCAACAAACATAAACAATAGATATTTGCAGCGCACAAAGTCCCAATGATGAAAATGGAAAACATTTTTCTTGTTTCTAATGTATTTTTGCATGTTTCTAAAATGACAAACAAACAAATTTGGCATTTCTTTTTACCAGTCCAAAAAATGCTATGCTATCGAGAATGTTAGCCAATGCAGGAGCAGAACAGACAGCGGTATCCACAGTTAAGCAATGGAATGAGAATTGCAGAGAAACATAATGATTGAAAAACGGAGTAGTCAGGGCTTCTGAGGACAGGTTGAGGGTTTTGGAAACAGTGATGATGGAGAGTGAAAGAGGAAGAGCTGATCAGGTTGTTTCTGGAGCTTCTAGAAAGAATTGCAGCTTCTCAAGTAAGGAAAATTTGAAGGAAACATGTGTTTTTTTACAAGTGTTTGTGAAGGTTTTGCAATATGGAATCTCAATTTGTTAAATTTGGTGATAATCTAAAAGTATCTGTCTAATTCTCTTAAG
The DNA here is from genome assembly GCA_018340775.1 of Taxus wallichiana var. yunnanensis. Classification (NCBI taxonomy): domain Eukaryota; kingdom Viridiplantae; phylum Streptophyta; class Pinopsida; order Cupressales; family Taxaceae; genus Taxus; species Taxus wallichiana. The sequence continues at coordinate 1,053,471,183 of CM031240.1, forward strand.
AATCTATACGTAGAATCATAAATTTGTTGTGTTTTGAAATAGTATGATTTTTAAGAAATTGAGAGAGAACTTCATTTTTAAATGGTAAATGTTATTGAAAAATTGTGAATTGGAAATTTCAGCCACTAAAATTCTCCCTATCCTCAGGTTGACGGGCAAAGCCCTAGTTATATATCAAGCGAACTCCATCGGTTTAAGAGGGATATTGACGAAGCTGAAAGGAAAAAGGAGCTCCAGGATGTCAAGTATATGCAGCAGGTCATGGCTCTTCTTTCTCAAGCAGATGCCGATATGGCATTGGAAACCTCCCGCAAGCAGTACATGGAATTGAGGAGAGCAATTAGCAGGTCTCGCGAGAATTTCACGACTCACAAGCCATACTCACATTTTAAGTGTCCTCTCACAGGGAAAGTGATGAGTGATCCATTTTGATTTCAGGTGGTTATACTTATGAGAGGGAAGCAATTGAGCGTGAAATTGCAAGAGGTGGGTTGAGGGATCCTATTACCGGCCAGGTTCTCCAGGATTATTTACTGACACCAAACCATGCCTTGTATTGTACTATAAATCTGTGGAGGCAGCAGAACTATGTAGTAAGGATTTTGAAGTCAAAGATTAAGTTGGAGACAAGACTAGATTCTGAGCAACTACGAGCACTTGCTGATCCTGCCGAACTCTGCAAAGAGAGTGCTAATGATAAAAAATGGATAATCTTTGAATCTTTACTTCCATTAATATTGGAAGCTTTGAAGCCCGAGGACATTGAAAGGAGGGCTCTTTGTTTTTCATTTATTGGAATGTATTGGTTGTGAAAGACGAAGCATTTTTTAACTAAGTTGAGTAACTTCTAATGTGCACTTTTTCTTATAAATATAATCTGGGTTCAATTGTACAGGCTTTCACCAATGCAGGTATGGATATAAAAACATTTCAGATCTTAAATCAGTTGTAGCTGGATATGCAGAAGCAAAAATACCTCTTGAAGTAATGTGGACAGACATTGATTATATGGATTATTACAAGGATTTCACTCTGGATCCAGTGAATTTCCCTCAGAAAGAAATGAAAGAATTTATTGAAGGAATCCATGCTAACGGGCAGAAATATGTTCTCATAATCGATCTAGGTAATGCTAAATATCAATTTTCAACATGAATTATTAACCTATCTTTGCATCTTTTTGTTGTGCAAGCATAACTATATGATAAAGTCAGAACTTAGGGGCAACCAAGTTATATAAGAATAACACACAAACCATATACTTAATCATTACAGGAATAAGTGTAAATGAAACGTACAAAACATTTCAGAGAGGGATACAAGAAGATATTTTTGTGAAAAAAGGAGGTGCTCCTCACCTTGCACAAGTATGGCCAGGTCCAGTGTATTTTCCAGATCAAGCTGTCTCCACCTTAAACCAGAGTCAGTGCACACAGGGATCCGCCGCCCTCTTCCAACCGGGTCACAACAAGCAGCAAACAACCTCACACGCCATAAAAAATATGCTTTGGAGAGCCTCAGACGAAGGCAAGCTAACACAAAAGCCCTAAAATGTATCTATTTTGCAGGGGTCGCATAGATTTTATTATCCCTTTTCCAGCCTCATACCTACTCGCAGTAAATGGAGCCACCATTCTCCCCTCTCCTCAGTAATGGAAGACGTGCGTCCACCTTCTCACAGGACACTGTATCCTGTCCTCCATTTCTGACTGCGGGAATGGATCTCCCTCCTTTGCGCAGGTTTTTCTTCCTTCTCGAAGTTCCAAGTGACAGGAGCCTTATCCTTTCCACCCCATTGCCAACTGTAAGGCCTAAGAACTGCCGTGCTTCGTCGACCTCTTCATCACCACCGTCCGTGTCTCCATCGATGTCAGTCGAGAGGAGGTTTCCTCACAGAGTTCACGCCTTTCGGCGTAACAAGAATTTTTTGTCCATGTTAATATTTTAATGTATATATTTTGAATTGACATATTTATATAAATATAATTTCACATAAATTAATTTATTGGAATTTTGATTGGTGAGAAAGGGTGATTTGACAATTTTCCCTCCTTATTGAGCTACAAGTTTTTCAAAAATTTTAAGTCAAAAATTGTAAATTACCACATGACCTGAGATTTATTAACCCTTGTCAATTTATTGATTGTTGACAGCTTGCATTATAATTGATTAGACTATACTGCTAAACCTAGTGATTCACTGGTCTCCCCATGGCCTTTCCCACTGTTCTATGACAAACATTAATAAACTGTAAATAAATATAAAGGGTAAAAATCTCTGGCCAGAGGGAACCAAATTTGGAAAAAAATCTACTTATGGGTATTGGATTTATGTTTTAGTCGATTAGAAAGTATGTGTCCTGTGAAATGCACAAAGTAGAAATTATGAGATTTCCTTAGCTCGACCACCCATTGCATCCAATTCCAGTGCTGCTCCGATCTAAAACGAGGACTCTGAGACGAAGCCCGCAACTTCCATTGCATCCTTTAAGTTTTTAGTTATATCTTCCAACAGAAGGCCAAAGCTGGGTGCTCTGAAATACAGGCGGCTGGAATTTGATCGAAAGACCATCCTTCTTTGCTTTACATAGCGAAATATAACGTCTTCAACATAGCTTCAAAATCCTCAATACAAGCTGCACCTTGGGTTGACCAGAACACATAAGTAGCAAAGGGTCTATAGGGGCTTTTATCATCAGATTCAATACACTTCAGGACATTGTAAACAATAGTCCTGCAAGCCTCTTGAACAAAAATATTTGATACATCAACAAATTTAATGCCAATTATGGACTGCTAATGAGGCACAATCACATTCAAAGGCTCTGCAATTGATAAAAATGGTGCAAAGAGCATCCGAGGAACAATATCATACTTAGAGATTGCTTTGAGATTACAGAGTTTGAGTAGAGTTTGTAGGTTTAAGTTGCCTGCTTTTTTGCCCTTGTTCTGACCTCTCTGCTTGGTGCTTTCAGTACAACTTCACCTGGTGTCCTAGTAATGAAGATTGAAATTTCTAAACTGGATTAACTTTGCTCATTAGCCACTATTCTACCATTTTTATGATGCCTTCTATTTTGAAATTTCCACCAAAACTTAGGAAAACAAGAGCGGCGAGGCTGCTCTGCTACTTGTTTTTGCTTGTGAGCCTCCGAATCTCATTAGTTTTGAAAATGAATTTTATTTACTGGTTTTGCTTTTGCAGGTAAATGTAGTGCAGAGAAGGCGAAAGCGTGATTTTCTTTTGCAGATTCCTACATGGATACATGGAACCATGAATATGGGTGAAGGCGGCCATATGGATTCCGGTGCCCTGGCTATTCTTCAGGCCGATTCTGTGATAATATATTTGCTGTGTATATCTGTTTTTTATCTGAATTTTTTTCATGTCTAAAACTAAACTTAATGCCTAAATATTCAATCTCTGTTTAAGATGTCTACAACTAACTTAATGCTTAAATCTTCAAATGTTGTCATTTTATTGCATAGGAATCAACGAAGAAACATTTTTTTAATGTAAGCGTGTCATTTTTAATTTTTCCATGCTCATGTAATTTATCATTGATGCATTTACAGATGGAAGCACTACATTAGGTTTTTAAAACCGTTTCATTCATTAAATTGCTATTTTTTGAAATTAGCAATTTAGATTGGAGATGTTCATTTAGATTGGAATTGTGAATGATGTTTCCACTCTGAATGCTATTTCTTTTTTTGTAGATCTATATAAATTTTCTGATTGGTAAGTGTGGGTAGCCCGCCCAAGATGGTGAGGTCACAAACCTACTGCAAAACTAGTCAATTGGAGAGTAGAGTTTTGTGACGTGTGGTAAAACATTTTTTTTAATTATGAATATTATTTCATGTTGTCTAGTAAATTAGGGTGAGAGTGATCAATATCATGCTTGCAACAGATGTAAGATTGTAGAGCATGCATGCTTGTGAATGGACTTGTAGGAATCTTTTGGCTGATAATACAAACATTCGCCAAACCTATAATCATTTCCTTCAATTTTCTTTGCGTAAAAATCTTTTTGATCAATTTTTTCATGGTTACTTATATGTTACTATTTTCGTATTGTGCAGCGTGCATCTTGAGCTCGAGCTATCTACAGTCATTATATTGTGTAACGTGCATCTTCACCTCAGGCTATCTTCTCCAAAATGATGAAGTGAGAAAAGAGAGCTCAGGTTATCTGCAATCGTTATAATGTGAAGGTGCATAGCTATGTTATGATTGGCAAGCCAAAAGACAAGATCTATGAAGCTCTTCGCAAATTGTGAGCACATTTCGTGTTGATGGGAAGCCACGACCATGGGTCACTCATTACATAATAATTCTCCTATTTCTCTGTAGGAAAAATATTTCGAATCAATATATTTTACAAATAATTTGATCATTGACTACATAATGCGAATCCGGCTTAAGTTTTGTACCTAACTAATTAGGAATGTATATCTATCTATTGAACTTGACACAATATGAAAAAGGCATCAATGTACCTTTTGGTGTCATTTTCCAACAAAAATTCCTATTGCACAATGTATGTCCTTCTCTTCATATTTCCTAATAGGAGCACATAAAACAACATGTTATTTTACTGACATAGTTATGTTTAAAGCACGTGTAGGCATTTCCTTACTCATGTTTGGACTCTACACAAATTTCCTTGGTGTTTTAGACAAACCACATTATTGCCTATTACAATCCGCTCGTCTTTACATATTCAATTAGTACGATCTGCAATTCTGATTCAAGCGTAGGACTAACCGCTTCACGACTCTTGTTAAAAAACACGTTAGTTTTAAAACTAGCTTACAATCACATGTGTACAATGCTGATGTGACGCCATGAAATGTTTTAAGTTATTTGATTTAGAGGGATGGTTAATTACTTTTGTAATGTTGTTTATAATTATTTAGGGTGAAACTGTATTAGTATTGCGATGTGTTTGAGACGGTGGTTGCATCAAGTATTTTGGTTTTTTTTTTGTTGAAAAAGCCTTAATTGTATTGTTGATAACATGTTGATAAGGGGTGTGATTGATAGTGGAAGAGTAAGAATATAGAGTAGAAATGTTAAATGAACTTCAATAAGAATTTTATCCTTGTCGAATAAAGTGCTCATTTTGCATTGAAAGAAATGCGATTAAGCAACCAACTTTTATTACTTGGAACAAAACAATATTGATTCAAGTTAATATATATACTCACACCGGTATTTAGTCACGTAAGAGTTAAATCCTACTGACTAAGAAGAAATTTTAACATCCACGAGGCTAGTTGCAATTTTGTTCGAGTACCCGAAAAATTAAAAAAAACAACAATGACATCACATATGTTACACAACAACTATTACATCAAATTGCTTTCCCAAAGCAACATTGGATTTTCATTCCATCCTGCATACAATGCAACTCATGTGCAATTGCTTAGTATACATACCACATTACTTTCGATATTACACCAAGGTGGAGCCCAAATTGACATAATCTGACCAAATGGTACATAAATCCAATCATCACATATGTCATATGATTCCAAGTTATCATCATTAGGAAGTACCAGATTCTCTAGAAAAATCAAGAGCAAGTCGAGAGAGAATAAAAGATTGAATTTCATACATGTAAACTTGTTTTGAACAACCTAATTCTCTCTAGTCAATTCAAAGGGTTTGTTGATTGCTAAACTTGGTAAAATTTGGAGGTGTTGTAATATGCAATTCTCTATGTTGCTTTCATTTTCTCAGGAGTCTGTTTTTATGTATATGTATATGTATCATATTATAGATCCATTGTTTGGTAACAATATTGTATATAGTCTAACTCCCTAAGATAATCCATTATTAGAGATGAATTTGCAATCATTTACATTAAAATTATTAATTAGGATATCTACCCAAGACTTGATCACTGCTCACATGTTATTGCCACAATGGTCTCTTGTAAATGGGCATAATTTTTTACTGTATTTATCGTGTTTTTTTGATCGAATGTCTTTTTCCTCTATGAAATTTGCTACCTTGACTCTAAGTTATAAGTACTGAAGTCCACGATAACAAATATAGAGAATTTTTTTGGATTACTTCTAAGTCTATCAAAGTAAAATGGGCCCAAATGAAATTCTCAACTCATGGAATGTGCAGACTACTACTCAAAGCAATAGGTTATTTTATGTTGGAGTGATTATAGTTTATCCTCTGTTTTGTACATAAGTTTCAGTCACCACCTCAACAACAGCATGCACCTTTGTGATTTTGTATCTTTTGGACATTAAAAATATAAACACCGTAACTTTAACTAAAACCAAAAGATAAATCTGAGTTGATTTCATTAATCAAGCATCACATATAAGTTGGATGTATATACAAAGGCACATGCCAAAAGTACCTACATGATTATTTTGGCAATCTCCTCTATGGCTAACCTGATCTGGGGTCATCTTCTTTGCAGCCTTGGAATCATCATCCACCCTGCATTGGTGAATCTCCAAATCAGGTCTGGCCAAAATGCCCTTGGCCTTTTCCTTTCCTTTTTTGATTTGGTCCTCATCTTCTAGCAGCTGAATGACATCCAGTAATAAACTTAAAGCCCCATCCATGCTATTAAGTCAAATTTCAATTCATGAATATTGGAATGAAATTTATTCACACCAAATGATCTAAGCATTAGAACTAATCTGCATACAACCACAAGGAATGAAAAGGGCATTGGTAGAACTCATAAGGATCATTGTTTCTAGTAAAATCAGATTGAACACAACATTCTATATTGAGACTCGCCCTAGGAAAAACAAAACTTCTAAAATATGTTCATACTAAGACATAAGAGAGAGGGATTGGCTAGTACCTCAAGGGACCTCATGTTCAAAACCTTGACAATTTGCATGCTTGGAATGTCATTCATGACACGGAGCCACGAACATGATGCCTTTGTAATATCCCCTTCCCAATTGAAGACCCTTGGCCTATTTTTTTAACCCGATGGCCAAAGGGTGAACACAATGGTGACTTAAGTCATAATAAATTATTATAAAGTACCTATAGAAAATAAAATAAAATCATTAAGCACTTATAATTAATTTATTTGGCTTAATAGAAATAAATTAATCCCTATAGAAAATACGACTTGCCTTGAGAGGCGAATATCATTTAAAAGGGTTAATTATATTTTTATTCTTCTAGGAGAAAATGATGTCTTGCCTTAGAAAGAGAAATAGGAACATAGAAAGGATAAAATCCATTTCATTTTGTATTCCCTCTAGGGAAAAATGTGATAAGCTTTAGGAGGGAAAAATATGTATTAAATGTCTTTTGTATTCTCCAGGAAAATGTGACTTGGCCTAGAAAGAAATGGAGGGTAGAAAATGCATAGAAAGAATCATTGTTGTTGATTAGATGGAAAGAAGGTCACTTTGGGTCTCTTCCTCCATTATAAGGAAAATTCAACTCGAGGGGAAGACATTCTATCTTATGATCATTTTAATCATTTCGATTTGTGTCTTAAGCTTGTAGCTTTTGCATAAAAATTCTAAGGACGAAAACCCTTAGTATTTCCCTCTTTTGGAAAAAAACTCCAAGAGTTTGTGAGAATTTATACACAAGGAATTCTATTGGGCTTTCACATTTTCTTTTGTTATTCCAGTTGTGTTTTAATGAAGATTTATAGCGGGGCTTTGTAAGGAAGATTGCAGTAGTGGTTTTTCCTTATTTTTCTAAGGTTGAAGCGACCCACCTTTTGACAACTTTGAGTGTGTTTGGAGGCACTACAGATCTGTTTTGCATTGATTTCACTATTTCTAATTTTTTATGTAACAAAACAAACAAATTTTCAAATTTTTGAAGCACTAGAAGTGCCATTTTGATCATATCATCTCTGATTTTTGTGTATGATTTCAGCTCCTTAATCCTCTAAAAACCTGCATTTTATTACATGTATGGGCTAATAAAAATATGGAAATCAGTTTAAAGTGGACAAATATAATTTTTAATGCTATTTTTTTGGGTTTTTCTAATAACCCTAGTAGCATTTTCTAGCACAATTCAGATCTACCTTGTTAATAATTGTTATATTTTCTACAAATATGTTTTTGGTGAGTTGGGTTTGCCTAAAATCCTTCTAGGAAGAAAATGTTCATTTGGGGACATTACGGTGGTATTAGAGTGTGAAATCCTCCCATCTGTGTGAGGAAAAAAAATTAGATTTGAATGCAATTGAAGGAAATGATGAAGTGGTACAAAGTAACTTTCTTTGATGGAACTAAGGAAATATCTGCTAGATGTTGGTTGAATGAATTTAAGAATTTTGTGGTATAATCCTATGTGTCAAGATGATGCCCTTGAGCTCATCTCTAGATACATGGTTGAAGAAGCACATAAATGGTGGCGTCATTTGTTGAAGACCCAAGGGGTCGAATCATTGATTCACTTGCATGTTTCTCACAAAAATTCTAGAGAGATTTGATGTGCAGGTTGAACAAGGAAACAAAATCATGGAGTCTACCAAATCAGATCTACACTTGGAGAGAAATCAACCCATTGTGTATTCCAACATGCAAGAAGAAGAAGCTCAAAAGGTATGATTTCCATTGAGCAAGATAATGGTGTTAGTGAAACTTTTCTTGCTAGAGAAATTGATAATAGACATGAGAAGAAATTCATATATGCAAGCAAGGAAGATGTAATGGAAACTCTTAAAAGGTGTGAGGAATGGAATAGTAGAGCTAGAGTTGCTAGGTTGATAGCCGCTCAAGCAAGACAACACCTACAAGAGTTCAAAGCAAAGACTTCTTCTCTTAGTGAGAAGCAAGGTACGAGGAATGATATACCTCAAGATATGGCAACAAGAACATGGAAATATCTTTCCAAGGAGGGTAGATTACTCGAATTGAAGAATGTGTGGAAGAAGGTATGCCATATCATTTATCGCAGAAACTGATTCACAACAATATTCAGCCCATTTAAACAAGAATGAAGGGAAATTGGTGTAGAAAAGTCAAGCCATTGTGAAGTCCAAGATTGATGTGGATGTTGGTGATACTCCAAGGTATGAAGAACATAATAATGCGTCTTATTTATTACTGCCTATTCCAATTTATTTCCATCATGAGATGCATGATAAGAAAAAATATGAAGTATTTGTTATGGATTTTGTTGAGCCATTGCTCCAAGTATGTGTATATGAACATCTTTTGGATAATATATGGTGAAAGTTTTAGCCCACTTGACGGAGTTCGAAGTACCATGATTGTGGATCACTTTAGCATGTTTTGTCTCTTGTGCATGGCTCTTGGACAAAACAAATTTGGAATTGTTTGAGGGAAAGCAATTTTGGGAAGGGAGGACTGTAATATCCCCTTCCCAATTGAAGACCTTTGGCCTATTTTGTCAACCCGACGGCCAAAGGGTGAACACAAGGGTGACTTAAGTCACAATAAATTATTATAAAGTGCCTATAGAAAATAAAATAAAATTATTAAGCACTTATAATTAATTTATTTGGCTTAATAGAAATAAATTAATCCCTATAGAAAATACGACTTGCCTTGAGGGGAAAATATCATTGTAAAAGGGGTTAATTATATTTTTATTCTTCCTAGGAGGAAATGACGACTTGCCTTAGAAAGAGAAATAGGAACTTAGAAAGGATAAAAGCCATTTCATTGTGTATTCCCTCTAGGGAAAAATGCGACCAGCTTTAGGAGGGAAAAATATGTATTAAATGTCTTTTGTATCCTCCCAAGGAAAATGTGACTTGGCCTAGAAAGAAATGGAGGGTAGAAAATGCATAGAAAGAATCATTGTTGCTGATTGGATGGAAAGAAGGTCACTTTGGGTCTCTTCTTCCTTTATAAGGAGAAGTCGACTTGAGGAAGGCATTCTATGCTATGATCATTTTAATAATTTTGATTTGTGTCTTAAGCTTGTAGCTTTTGCATAAAAAATTCTAAGGACGAAAACCCTTAGTATTTTCCCTCTTGTGGACGAAAACCCCAAGAGTTTGTGAGGAATTTCTACACAAGGAATTTGTTGTCGTGCGAGATGTGCAACAGGAAATTGATAATTCCCGAACATGACAACTATACCCATATGCCAAAATTTTCATGTCCTATCATTCCTAGGCACCCAGTCAAATCATCGGTCTGGTCACCCCTATTTGATGTCAAATTGGTCCCTAAGTGATTTTAGGAAGTTCTAAAAAGATGCTCTCTTGGGCGGTATTGGGAAGGGCTATCATTGGCCTTCCTAAGACTAGATCAACCCCTGGAGCGAAACGAAAGGGAAAAATTTAACATGGAGGTGAATTAAAGACCTTATAACATCATGGAAATAATTTTGGAAGGTTTGGGGAAGTTTTGAAATGCTTGGAGCAGTCTGAATAAAAAATAGGGTTCATAAGCCTAAAACAATTTTTGAGCTTCAAAAGAAGATTATGGGAGCTTTGGATGGAGTTAAGTAAAACAAAACATCACCAAAAATAGGATTCCAATACCTACATGATGGTGAAATCATATTTTTCACAACACCTTGGTGCATAAGGTCTATAGGCAGTTTTTATCATGTATATATGGAGTACCAAATAAAAAATTTGATTTTATAGGGACAAAATGGAAGAATAAAGACATGATACTCCCACCATTGGATTCAAAATTCCATTTCCAATCATAATCATATAATTTTTTTCCAAAAAAGATCATTGGGAGCTCAAGATATCATCATTCCAAGTTACCCTCTTGGAGATAGTTCGAGAGTTAGTCAATTTTCGGGAGGACACGTGTCAACACCAAGAGCATGGTGGGATTTTATGTCCCCGAAGTCCTTAAGGTTAGGTACATCAACCTTGGAAAAATATGCCCAGCCCTCATGTGACCTTTGGGACCTTCATGTGACCTTGATTTGTGATTCAACCCCCAAGTGTTTTTAGATCTCAAATTCCCTACCGTTGGATCGAGGACACATGTCGTCCTCTTCTCACCATGGAATTTGATTTCCCTCACATCCATGAGGTCAGGGACAACAAGACATAAAAAATACGCCAACTCGAACTTAAAAATTTCAAACTCACTACGTAGAAGAAAAGTTGCAGAGAACACCGAGTCCACCACTCCACCATTGTTGTTACTTCTCATTTTTAAAAGAAAAGTTGCAGAGAACACCAATCCACCACTCCACCATTGCCAAAGATCAAACCAGCTCTATCACAACACATTATCCTTCACTCCATGATGGAACACAATTCACATAAGGAGGGATGATCAAAAAGTCTTGAAGAAATGAAGAACGAGAAGAAAATGAAGGTTTTGCGATAGCCTTGAAGTCACCCGATTGAGAAATCTTCATATCTCACAGATACACGTTGGATGAGGTTCCGTCTTCCGCAAACTTCCACATTTTTCAAGAAAATCACGATGCAATAAAACAAAGGTTAAACGATGCTTTGAATCATTTGCTCCAACAAAATCCCACTTCACGCCCAACTTGCGTTTGTTAGATTTCCCAACAATTTGATGATCCGATTGAGCCAAAAACTTGCACACACGAGCTCCAAATGAAAAACCTATCACAATGGAGTTGTTTTCATCACAAATGGAGACAAAAATAAGACCTACAAATTTCAAGCTCCATTAATGGCTGCCATGGTAGCTCCGTGCCTGAAGCCACTGCCAAGTTAAAATTTCAAAATTTATTTCCCAACATTCTAGTGGGAAAAATTATGTGAAATTCGGAGGATGTGGTCGTGATGATGAGACGAGTCTAAAAATTATGTTTCAACGCAAATCAAGCACTGGAAACACACTTTCTAAAAATAGTAAGTTTTCCTATATAGACTTACTATGTTTGGAAAGTCATCATCAAAAGTAATTGTGGTGAAAGCAGTGTGTACCCAAGGTCACCAGGAAGCCAGAATGATTGTCCGGAGCTAGAAAATAGTTAAAATGACCACTTACTAAAAATAGTAAGTTCCCTATATGGGTGCTTACTAAAAATAGTAGGTCAACCCAAAAAGTGGCCAAGGCAAGGGTAGTGTGCATAGGATCAAATGAGGGAGTTCATCACATCACGATGGTCGAGAAGAGGCAAAAATCACCTATCACTAAAAATATATATCATACACGGAGTTGGGAGTTACGGTCATCAGCGAAATAATTCACTTAACTTGGTGAGCGTTCATGAGCTAATTTGAAGGATTTTTATAGTCTGTAAGGAGTTCAAAGATTCGAGTTTCTTTGCATTTGGAGCTTTCCATCAACAAGGATAAAAAATTAATCAGAAATGACATCTCCTCTTCTTCTTCTCTCTCTCTCTCTTTCTCTCTCCTCTTCCCCCAACTTCCTCTCACTTTCCAATATTCTAATTTCACATTGGGGTTGTACTTTTCATATTTCCTAATGTTCCTAATGTAATAAGTCACCTTTATTTTATAAAAAAGGGACTTAATATTTTCCTAGGGAGTCGAAAAGTTTTAAGTTACACAAGGACATAAGAAAAGCCATTGAGGGTAGACGATAAGTCACCTCTCATTCTATAAATTGTAAATCCATTCCCATTTCAAGGGGTTAGTCATTAATTTTGTAAGCTCAAGAGTGTATTCTACCTTGAGAGAACAAAAGAGATAGCTAAATTCTTCCTTTCCCCACTCTCTATTTTTCCTCCATTCTCATACTATGTAGAAACTTGGTTTAAGCAATCAATACAAGAAGGAGTTTCTAGCTTTCTTTGACTAAGGTATTTCATGATACTTGGTGCTCATCAAATTCTATTTGGTCTTGTTTGCATTTACAGGGTTGTTTCTTCTCATAAATGCATGTGTTGAAGTTTCTAACTAGTGTGTGCAGGAATCTGATTTTATACCTACAACATTAGTTCTCCTACCTCATATTCTCACTCCCTTTCCCACTTCCGCAGACAAAGTATTCTCTAGTAAGAGATTGCTAGCTTTATCGTAGGGGTTAGTGGAGTGCCCTATTGTTGGATCCACTGGTTGAAAGGCCACCACAGAAATCCACATTTTCTCACGCATGCATATACAAAAGCTGCATCGATTAAGTAGAGGACTTAGATTCCTAGAGCATTGGAAAGAAATCCACAAGTTTTTCCACCCAACAATTTTTCTCATGCAAAGCAGTTTTGGCGCCCATCGTAAGGGGTAGAATTGGCAGATATGCACCCAAAATACAATTACAAGGTCCTAAAATACAAAAAAAAAAAAGAAATATTAAAACAATAAAAAAAGAGTTCATGAAAATCCATTGTTGAAAGATACACTATCAAATTCCTACACGTGACCCTTCATATTCCACAATGTCCTTTCGTGTTCCCACTACAAGAGTTTCCAAAATTTGGTGAAGGAAGATATACCAGTTGAAAGGGTCGAGAGGTGTTGTTGATTCCAATTTAGAGGATTTGTAAAATTAGCAAGAATGAATTAGAGATAATCCATACTTTTTCTCTCAAGCCTCATCTCCATCTGGCGCTTGAGCGGTTCATCTAGAAATCCTATCCGAACTTTTGTTGATACCTTCAAATTTTCGCATTTTGGAGTTGTTTTTTTGTGAATTCATGAAAGAGATATCCTTGTGAAGAGAGAAAAGAGATAGCAAATTTATTCTATTTTCCCTACTCAAAATGTCTCCCATTTTTATGATATGTAAAATTTTCGCTTGAGCTTTAATAAAGGAAGAAAGAATTTTAGCCTTTTTGACTTAGAGGGTTTAGTGGTACTTTGTGTTCATCAAACTCTATTTGGTCTTATTCTTTGTTATGTAGATTTGTTTTCTTCTAAATTCAAGTGCATGTAATGAAGTTTCTATCTGGTGCATGCAAGTCTATGATTTTTACTTACAACATTAGTTTATCTTTTGTATTTTCTCACTTCCTTTCCCACTCTCCTAGCAAATTCTTCCCTTGTAGATATTTTCAAGTTTTGATGCGAGGTAGTGGAGTGTCCTTGTTAGATCCACGATCATAAGGCCACTAGGAGAAAACTCATTTTTTTACTTACGCATGCACATACGACAACTTCACCAATTAAGTAGAGGGACCTAGATTTTGAGAGTGTTGGCAAGATAACCACCAATTTTTCCCGACTATTTTTCTCGCATGATAGTTTTTGGCACCCCATGTGGGTGCAAAAAATGTTAGCGAGAAATTTTGAGTGGAAAAACTTGTGGATTTCTCACCAACACTTTGGGAATCTAAGTCCCTCTACTTAACCAAATCTGGCAACTATCGTTTATGCTTGCACAATAGAATGTGGATTTCTATGGTGGCCTTTCAACCGAGGATCAAGCGGGGAACTCCACCGACTCTGAACAAAGCTAGCAATATCTTGCTAGGGAAGACTTTATCTATAGAGAGGAAAGGGGAGTGATAAATGAGGTAGGATAACTAATGTTGCAAGTAGAAAATCAGATTCCTATATGCTCTAGTTAGAAGTTTCATCACATGCACTAAAGTTAGGAAGAATATCTTCTAGGAAGACTTTATCTGCGAGAGAGGAAAGGGGAGTGAGAAATGAGGTAGGGAACCAATCTGCTGGGTAGAAAATAGATTCATATACACTCTAGCTAGAAGTTTCATCACATGCACTAAAGTTAGGAAGAAACAATACCGCAAACAACAACAAGACCAATTAGAATTTAATGAATACAAAGTATCAATTAAACACCTTAGTCAAAAAAGGCTGGAAACTCTTCTTATATTGATGCTCAAGCATAGAAATTGTACATAGTTTGAGAATGGAAGACATTGAGAATAGAGGAGAAATGGCTAACTCTTTTCACTCACAAGGGAGAAAAATATCTCTCATGAACTTACAAGAATAAAACCAGCTAGAAGAATTTCAGAATTAGAAGAACCCCTTGGAATGAAGAACTTATTACAATTTATAGAAATCGAATTAACCTTTCACCTCCCTCAAATGATCTTCATTTCCATATTCCACTTGTGACCTTTTGTTTTCTATGAATTAAGTATTTCTCTTATAATTTTGAGAAGATAATTTTTACAATTAAAATGGGTCACTTAAGTGAATAGGGGAAATAAAATGATGATGCATAACGAAGAATTATAACGAGAGAGAGAAAGTAGAGAGGGAAAGAGAGGGAGAGGGAAGGGATGGAGGAGAAAACACTCCTCTTGATGAAATATGTGAATGACTTGATGCAACCATGAAATTTGAGCAAGGATTTCTTCCCTTTGGTGATCTTTTCCATTGATGAATATTGTTCCTTGAATAAATTTGAATCATTTTCCCAATCTAGTGATGACCCCAAACTATATGATGCATGGACATCCTGGACCATAGAATGCGTGTTTAGAAACATTATTATGATGTTTACAACTGAAAACTTGAGATGAACACATACGATGCCCACAATGACCCTCCTTGAAACATGGTTGATGAACCCTTTGACTCGTTGAAATCGTTTTGACCAATTCACTTTGGATCACTTGGTTCCTTAAGTGATGAAGATGAATTCGGATGATGTGCCTTGTGATGCCTTGATTTTCTTTTTGTAAACCATCGCTCTCAAGATTATGCTTCTAGGACCTTCGTGAATTTCTCATTCCTCCTTTTCAACTCATGAAACCATCTCATTATACAAAATGGAGTCCAAAAAGTAGTAAGGTGAGTGAAAACGAAGTCATATGCAACTTTCCACTCTGAAATGAAAACTTTCTATTTTTAGAATATGAGCCTGTGCTATGCTATTATGAGACATATCACATGTCTTGTTCCAGTTTAACCTTTTGAGCTATCTAACATATTCCAACCTCTTATGTTCTTTAGGATATTGCTATTTTTAGTAGGTTGTTATTAGTGTTCCTGTTATTTTGGGAAGAAGTCATTTTTTGTCTTATTTTTAATTTTACCCCTTTTCTGATTGTCTTGAGTGACAAAACTTGCAATTTAGTGGGACTCATCATTTATAGCATGCGAGGAAATATAACATATGTTATTTTTATTAAGTGGTGAAAATGACCTCTGTTTTGTGATAGGAACAACTTTTTTGGATTCGAATCTTTGTCATGAACTGTGCTCCAATTTTCATCATGATTCACTTTCCAAAAAGCTCAGAAATGAAAAATGGAAATTTATGTCTTGTAAGAGCTTTGGGTATGGAGCTACCAGGGAAGAATAATGATAAAAATTTAGTCCTTCATATCTCAAGAAACTGGCAACTTTGTTGTGCAAAAACTAGTTTGAGAGAAACTAGATTTTTTGGAGACCCTTCCCTCTGAATTTTGGATGATTTCACTCGTAGTATCTTCAGAATTTAAAAATTTCTTCAAAGAGGGTAGAATTCTAATAAAAAATATAGCCCTCTATATCCCTAAAAATAGGGACTTCATGGCACAAAAACTAGTTCACGTGAAACTATATTTTTCAACGATCATTTCCTCGATTTTGGGTGATTTCGCCTTTGGAACCTTGAGAAGCGAGAGAGGTAGCTCACTAATTTTTTCCATTACTATGTCATGGAAGAAATTAATGGAGCTTGAAATTTGTCAGGTCTGGTTTTTGTTTCCATTCGTGATGAAATAAATTCCATTGCAATAGGTTTTTCTTCTAGTGCTTCACGTGAAATTTTACTTCAATCCGACAACCGGTTTGATGGGAAATTGAAATTTGTTCTTTTGGAGCCTGGAAGTGAAATTTATTCACTGTGAGAATTCCTTACTAAAAATTGGAGGTTTGAATATGATTTTAAATGGCCTTTAAGAGAGAATAACTCAACAACAAATGATTTGTCAATGCAACGGTTTGTCAATCTCGTGCAACGGTTTGTAAGATATGTTCGATTTTTGGTTTTATGGCAATGGAGTTTTCAGACTTCTTTTCCTCTGTTCTTCATTCTTTCTTCTTGATTTTATCAATATTGTTTCTATGACCTATGTTCCATCATGGAGTGAAGAATAATGTTTTGTGATTGAGATGGTTTGAGCTTTGGCAATGGTGGAGTGGTGGATTGGTGTTCTCTGTAAATTTTCTTCTGGCAGTGAGAAGCAACAAGAAGTAACTAATAGTTGGAACATTTCTCAAATTTTTGAGTTTGAGTTGGGAGAATTTTTCATGTCTTGATGTCCTTGACCTTAGGAATGTGAGGGACATCAAATTCCATGGTGGTCTTGGAGTGACACGTGGCGGTGATCGGATGACAAGGAATGGAGGTGAAAAAAATGACTTTAAAGCACTCAGGGGTTGAAAGTCGGTCATGTGGATGACCAAAGGACTCCCCATAGGGGCTGGGCACATTTTTTCATGTCTAATGTCCCTAACCTTAGGGATGTGAGGAACATCAAATTCCATGGTGAGAAAGAGGATGACACGTGTCCTCGATTCGACAACAGGAATTTGAGCTCCAAAAATGCACTTGGGGGCTAAACTTTCAAATCTGAAGGTCACATAAGGGTCCCAGAGGTCACATCGGGGCTGGGATAATTTTTCCAAGGTTGATGTACCTGACCTCAGAGACATCGGGGACATAAAATCCCACCAAGATCCTACTGCTGACACGTGTCCTCCCAAAAATTGACTAACTCCCGAATTGTCTCCAAGAGGGTAACTTGGAACAATGATAACTTGAGCTCCCAGATGGAATTTCTTGGTGAATGTTTATATGAACCTGACTAGAAATGGAATTTTACATCTAATGGTGGGGGTATCATGTCTTGAGACTTCCATATGATATTTGAAAAAATGAATTTTTGATTTGGTACTCTACATGTACCTAAGGAAAAGCGCCTACAAACCCTATGCGACATGGTGTTGGGAAATGATTTCATCATATTGTATGTCTTGGAATTATATTTCTAGAGATGTTTTGTTTTACTCCTAACTCCATTTGGATCTCTTGGAATCTTCTTCTGAAGCTAGTAGTTGTTTTAGGTATGTGTATTGTCTAGGCTTGTGAACCCTATTTTTTATTCAGACTACTCCAAGTCTTTCAAAACTTCCCCAAACCTTCCAAAATCATTTCCATGATGTTCTAAGGTCTTCAATTCACCTCCATGTTCAATTTTTCCCTTCCTTTATGCTTTTGGGGTTGATCTAGTCTGTGGGAAGGCCAATGAAAACCCTTCCTGTGATTGCTCAAATTTGCATTTTTAAAGAAATCCTAAAATCACCTAGGGGGAATGAATGGAATTTCCTAAATCACCTAGGGAAAATTTTTACATCAAATAGGGGGTGACCAGACTGATGGATTTGACTTGGGGTGCCTAGGAATGATAAAACATGAAAATTTTGGCACAGGGGTATAATTTTCATGCTTGGAAACTTTAAATTTCCCTGTCGCACATTTGCACAACAACAACTAGCTCTAACTTGGGGACATGGTGTGGACTGACCACAGAAAAGACATGACATGGATGATCCAGAATCTAAATTTTAGACATTATAATCCATTGACTAGTGCCTTATCCATTGGGCCCTGCGGAGTCATGTACAACTTACAAGAGAGAAGGATAACGAAGAAGGAAACACACACACACAAAATGACAGAAAGGAAACACACGACACACAACATAAAGGAAACTCATACGATAGAAAAGTGACATGTGAGGATGATAATTAGAAAGTACCTTTTTCTCGTACCGACCTCTCGAGGTCATGCCAAGACAACCCGGTGGTCATAATGCGGGTGACTTAGGCGAAGCCACAAAGCTTGATATTATGGCCGGTTTTCAATGATAGAAAAAGCTATAGGTGAGGATGAGAATCGGCAAGTGACTAAGATCGGTAGTGTGATCTCGATAGCTAAATGAGAAAGGGGAGATTTAGAGGCTATGAACGGGTAGCATAAATTCCCTAGTGGTTTATCCTAAGATCTAAATGTTAATCTAGTTTTGAAGTCTCCGAATTAACTTAAACTGAAAATAACAATTTATACTACTGTTGAAAAGGAAACTACTCTAAACAAAATATATGATTGAAACGTTATAATTACGAACAACAATTAAACTACTTTTATACTAAAACTAAACAAGCGAGATAACCCGGTGTGGTTATTCACTTGTGCAGATGTGTGAATCTAGATAAAAGACAACTAATTAACTTAATTGAAAACCTTCAATCCTACCTCAGAAGTGAGGAACAAATCATAGTTTCTCAGAAACTATCATTCCCCTGACTTCACTGCGGCAATATTGAAAGTGAGCTTAACTGAAATAAAATAATTCACTACTCTATTTGATATGTTGTAACTAGAACTTTGATAGCTCAAACCTGGCATTTACAGAATAGTGGTAAATCCAGTTGTGTGTGACTTTGTCCCCTCAGTGTGATCTCCTCGTTCCTTCGTGTTCTCATGAATCTAGAAAAGCGTGTATATGATAGTATCAGTATCAACGGAAGATGGTATTCGAACAATGACAGCTTTGGATATAGACTCAGAATACTGATGCGAGTAGGAAAGGGATAACACAAGTGAACAAAACTTGACTATGCAATTCTAGCGGGATTTATTGCGGGAATACAACACAAGTGTAACGAGAGTTTTAGAATCTATCCTTGTGACAAAACAAAAACCTGTAACTTTTTAATGGATTCTAATATGGAAATGAAGCTATTCTATGCTAAACTGATTGTATGAAGCAACAATGAAATAAGACTGAAACAAGAAGATGATATGATCTCTAAAATGCCAACAATGGAAGCAAAACATGAAACTAATAGAATTCTAAGCAAGGAATTGAAAAACTAAAAAGAGAATTGAGAGGATGAGGGCCATTTGTTTGAAAACAAACCAACTATTTATAGAATTCCCATTCACCAAAGGGTAACTTGGAATGGAACTCTTTTACCATTAAACAATGGAGAAACACTATTACAGGGAACCAAAAACATAAATACAAGCTAAGGCGGTTGAGAAAAGCTGGTAAATGTTGAAAATTCATGCAAGTCGCAATCAAAGGGCGTCTTTGGAGAACACGTGAAGGACCGCATTTGCCCTAGCGAGCAGGCGGTGATCACGAGACCGCCACCTGGCAGGAGGCCAAGCCATTCTTGAAGGTCAAAAATCCAAGAAAAGGGGGCAAGGGATAAAAAAAAGCACAAGGAACTTGGATAAAGCATTTGGGATGCTAACATATACTTCGCGAGCTTCTCTGGATCCCGAACACCTTGCGAGGTGACCTGTATCATCATTGGGGCATGTGTAACATCGTTCCGGTGGTGCAGTACCCTACAATTTTGGGTACGTACATATTGCCCCCTCGGAGAAGCGTTTAGCCATGAAGAGGCGTAAAATGGTGGGTCCAAGTATGGCGGTCCCAAAATGGGAAGCTAGAAATTATACCTGACACACCGTGTGTCGAAATGATGCCATCCAAATTCCCGCTACCTACAAAATGAAAAGAGGACTCAAGTGTAGATAGATAAAATAAGTCGAGAAAATAAATACTAAATTAATATGAAATGAGGACTTACCATTTTTGCAGGGGATAAGAACTTACCTCCGTCGGCACTCCAAACCTATGAAAGGGGCATTCAAAAAAGTCACTAAATATATATATATATATATATATATATATATATATATATATATAATGGGCTCATTTTCCTATTCATTTGTGTGTGTTGATTTGATAGTTTTTGAGCTCTGGGACCCACGGTGATAGTTTTTGACGAGAGTATAGTCAAAATGTTTGTGGTGAGATAGTAATCATGCCTCGAGAGCGGAACATCGACATGAAGATCTCGGGTTAGTTCTTCTCGATTTATTAGTTTTAAACCTAAAATGTTAAAATGTCAAAAAATCTTTCCTTTGGGGGTCATTTTTAGAAATGTTAGTGTTAAATGGGTCTTTAGGGGGCGCCCTAATGGGTAGGCTTTTGTTTTAGTTAAAATGGTCAATTTTTGTGTTTTTGAGCATTTTAGGGCACATGACCGTTTGTTTCATGGGACAGAGACCGCCGCCCTAAGCAGGAGGTGGCGGTTATGGGACCGCCGCCTTAGTAAAGCGGCGGTTATGGAACCACCACCACTGCAGGGGCGGCGGTCCATTACAGAGTGTCAAAACAACACTTTACTTAACTTGTTTTTGCATTTTTAGCATTCTTGCATGTTCTTAATAGTTTTTCCAATGCAATTTTGGTACTAACTTACTCCTTTTTGCATGTTTTTGGGTGTATGTAGAAGGAGGAGTACATTAGATGGAGCTAGGAGAGGGAGTGTGATTGGCTCTCGGCAGTGTTGGAGGCACTCTCCCAGGTAGAGTGGGATACTCTCTAGAGGGCTGGTATATGGAGGATTGCACAGGTTCCTCATGTTGCACTTCTAGTCACATATTGTGTGACTTGTTCTCATATTGGGATGCGGATCAAACACCTTCCGATTTCAGGAGTTAGGGGTGAGTGGTCTATCACCCTGGAGGACATTTACCATATACTGGGGGTTTCGATCCTTGGGCGGCGGCTATCTCTTAAGACAGCTATATCTAGATCACAGGTGGTTCAGTGGGCCACCTACATGGGAGATGCGGTTGTATTGATGGGGTCGAAGAAGGGCGTGAGGATCCGCTCTATTATTGAGTCAGACATTCCCTTGCTTGCAAGGCCATCATGGGCATCCTTGCATCCAGAATGATTGGGGATAAGGGAGGGGACACCCTCTTATATTGTTGGGCCCCCATTATTACATAGATTGAGGGCCATGGATGTGTCTGCCACTTGGGGAGTCAGATATCCTCGGGACTACCTATCATGACTTATATAGGGTAGTCCGTTTACTAGGGACAGTCACTGAGCCATCCGACTCTTGTCATGAGTTGGGTGTATGAGCACATTATCCCATATGGGAGAGGTGTAGAGGTGGAGGATCTTGGGCTATCAGGGTAGCGAGGTGGACGGGGATGATAGTTCTCTAGAGCACCCCACCAGCCAGTGGTTTCCCTGACTACTGTAGACATGGAGGCCACTCCTTATTAGGCCATGGCAGGGGTATGGGGAGAGGATACTTCACTTTGATTTCCTATCAGACCACTAGCCAGTTGATAGATAGGGCGGGGAAGTTGGAGATACACCCCTTTGATAGAGTTCCACAGCAGTTTGGCCTCCCCTATAGTGACATGCTTCCCTTCGGTGGTGCTAGTGTATAGATCTATCTGCGAGGCTGGGGAGGTCTAGAGGTAGGGGTTGGACTATTTTATGCACGTACTCCTATTGCAGCCGGGGAGGGTGGTACATGCACGAGGGAGAGCTGGTGCTCCTCAGGCACCCTTACTTCAGATTGCCACGGTCCCGCTCATAGCAGTGATGAGCCCATTGACGTGGACTCCGAGTCTGAGGAGTTCACTAGGGAGAGACCGAGGAGGAGACAGAGGACATGGAGATTAGTGAGATAGGTGGGGGGGATGAGAGTGATCCTGAGTGGCATGACACCTAGGAGATCCTATAGGCCGAGAGGGCGGAGCGGAGCGCAGAGAGGGTGACTCTGGTTTCAGAGGAGTTACTCTCTCGGGACCTAGGTGGAGATGGTGAGTCTATTGCGGGCCATCACGTTGCCCCAGAGATGTGGGTGAGGGGCACCGTCAAGTCAGTGGTGGCGTGGATCCTAGAGATCCTTCTTGGAGGCCTGGCAATCCTAGTGAGTTGTCACTCTTCTCCTGACATTTGTTTTAGTTAGACTCGTCTTAGTTTGTTATTTCCTTTTGTTTTGTTTACTCTTGGTTTTATCCTTGATTGTTTTCTAACTTGTTTTCTCCTTTGTTTGTAGCGACTATTGATGAGTGGTGAGACTTGATTCAGGTATGCACGGATACCCTGCTTCTCCCCTCGAGAGAAGAACCGTGTTGAGCTTTTCGTGGATGTGGGGGAGCCTTCACCGGTGGTAGGCATACTAATGTTTTTTCCTCTGTCTGGCATGCGGCAAAGATCATGACCTCTCTCCATGCGGAGGTAGCTGGATACGGGAAGCAGGAGTGTTTGATGAGGAGGAGTCATTCCGTAGCGAGACAATAGCTACTTGGTCATGGCCGTGAGCCCTCGGTACACTTGGAGTGCCGGCGTAGCGGAGTCCTAGGCGCGGTCGTGCACCCTCTGAGGGATCCCATAGGGATTGAGAGACCAATTTGTAGCATTTTGTTAGATATCTATACGAGTGCTTTTGTATATTTTGGGCTCATTGAGCATTTTGACCATGCCTAGTGCATGATGGCATTGTATATGAAACTTTGATATATATATATATATATATATCTTTTTGGATCTAGACTCTTGGTGCCTAGAATTTTGTGACTCATTTCTATATGTGTACCTAGATATTTTTAGAATACTATTTTCATGTTTTCAGAATGTATGCAATGGATAACAAATGATAGTAGATAGAATGTTTTACTCTGTATGTTTTTGTAATGCTGATATGAGATGATACTAACATACGGTAGTACTGAACTTTTGAACTCTTTGGGCAATGTTTGTAATTTCTTCTTATGTTGGAAAAATGTGATGAATGCATAGTGATAAAGAGATGAACTTGCCCCAATCCTAAATCCACGCAACTAGTAAGACGTGAGGGCTCAACACCAAGAGTTAGGAAGGGCACAAGTTGTATGAGTTTGATTGAATGGAATGATGAGAGACAGACAAACCTAGTAACAAGAACCAAATTTGGACCTACACACCCACCCTACTAGAACTACTACCACGCTTAGAAGGCCACTTACTTTCTAGTTTATCTAGACTTAGACTCATAAATGGTAACCTAGTTGAAAAAATCTAGTTTTGAGGATTTGATCTCTTTGGAATTTGGATATTTGGATATTTTCTTTCTCTTAACAGAATTTGATTTGTGTTTTTAGCATACCAAGATTTGTTAGTTTGTGTGTTGGACCCCACACACCTGCCTCATTTACCGGTAAGAAGCACGGGTTTGTCACTAAAAAAGGCAGGATATAGGCGAGTAAGGGCACTTCTTTCCTTTCCCAACCTCACACCACCAGTAAGAGATGTGGGCTTATCACCGAAGGTTGATGGGGCAAAGAAGTGTGTAAAATAAAATATTTTGTTTGCTTGGTGTTTTTGATTTCATTTGATTTTGACATTTCTGATCTATGACTTTGGGATATCCTTTCATTCCAAGAGATTTAAGAGGGATAGATGTGACACCAAGAAGCTTCTAGAACAGACCGTAGGTAAGGACAACTTCACCTAGTAGAAAGAAAGAGCAAAGCCAAGTATGTAGGCCTTGGTATGATTTCCGTCAATGTTTGTCTGTCAAATTTGATGAGAAGATTTGAAAATAGTTGATGATGCTTGGAGAGATGTGATCTGAATGCTTTTTGCCAATACTTTCATAAATTTGTAATAGATTGCTTAAGAGTAAGTTCCTGGACTACAATTTTTACGAAATGAGAGGACAAAATGAAACAGCTAAACGACTAATGCAATGTAGGTAGCTATAATGTACAAGTGGTAATTTTGATATTTTACGCGTAAAACCATTTAAGATGCAAGGAATTGACAGTTTCACCAAATTCCTCACCTTCTAGTGTGCACAAGAGATACGCACCATTTCCATAGTCTTTCATGACTCGGTATGGGCCCAACCATTTGGGCGGAACTTTCTTTTTTCGCGGTTTTCTTATCGATCGGCATTTGTCTAGTCTTAGAACTAGATCTCCTTCATATATTTCTCACTCATAGACTTTTTTGTTGTCTTTGAACATCCGATCAGCATAGGCTCTATGCCGCTATTTGATGTTTAACTGGCCTCGTTTAGGCTTTCTAGTTGAGAGAGGCGTGCCTCCTATAAGCTTCTTCGTCCAGAATCCTTTGTAATGACATGCTGAGCGGGTATTTGAACCTCAAGTGGGAGGCCATACATCCCGAATACTAGTGAGAAAGGAGTTACCTGTTGGTGTTCTTCTTGAGGTTTGATGGGCCCACAAGGTGGATATAGTTTTAGATGCCAATCTGCTTGTTCTCCTTGACCATTTTGAGGAGAATAGCTTTCAACGTTTTGTTTGTCGCTTCGGCTTGCCCATTGGCTTGAGGGTAGTAAAGAGAGGCCGTGTGATGGTTTATCTTGAACCTACTACATAGCTCATGGACCTCGTTGTTCTTAAAGGACATGCCATTATATGAGATAATGACTTGTGGGACACCATACCTATATAATTTGGTTCAAAATGAATTTGGCAATCACCGAACCTAGTACGGTGGTGAGAGGCATGGCTTCCACCCATTTGGTAAAATATTTTGTGGCTGTAATTATAAAATTATGGCCATCGGTTGATGAGGGAGAGAACTTCCCTATCAGGTCCAAACCCCACGTGGAGAAGGGCCACAGAGTCGCTATTGGTTGCAGGGATTGTGTTGGCATGTGAATCTCGTGAGAGAATTCTTAGCATTTGTGGCACTTACGTACAAATTCCACTACGTCATGCTCGAGAGTGGGCCAAAAATAGCCCATCTGATGTATTTTGTGAGTGGTGGTGTGACCATTGAAGTGGCCTCCACATATCCCTTGTGGGATTCATGAAGAATCTTCTTGATTCTTCTAGTATCGATGCATCTTAAAGCATGCCATCAAAGGCTTTACGATAGAGTACTTGTTCTAAAACAACATATTTAGTGGTAATAATGTGTAACCGCCTTCTTTGTTGTGATGTGGCACCTTCGGGTATGTATGGTCCATGATAAAATTGATGATATCAGTGTACCAGGGACACGTAGAGATGGGGGCTGGTTTCGGCAAAGTATACACACACTCATTAGGAAAGTCAGTTACTAGATTACCTCCATCTAGTGGATTGTCAGCTAGCCAATCTGTAATGATTTGTCCCTTAACAGATTTTTGGTTTACGAATGTCAACTCAAATTCACCCATTAAGGTTATGAAACGTCCATCCTTTTTAGACAAAGACCCTTGTGTGAGAAACGTTTGTAAATGATCTGTCTTTACTATGACCCTTGTTTCTTGATTTAACATGTAATGTCTTAAACATTTTGTTGCAAAGACTATGGCAAGGCATTCTCTCTCTGCCTGTGTGTACCGTGTTTCATAATCGAGTAACGTTCGGCTAATGAAATAAACCACACGTTCCCACTTATCATTGTCTTCTTGAGCCAACATGCAAGCTAGCGAGACATGAGTGGCTCGTGAGTATAGGATCAGAGGGTGGTCTAGCTTGGGAGGCATTAGCGTGGGTGGAGACAACAAGAAGCATTTAACTGCTTCAAAGGCCTCGTTGCATTCTTCAGTCCAATCAATGTTATAATCTTTCTTTAATAGATTGTTGATTGGATGAATGGCAAAACTGAGATGTAGGATAAACCTGCGGATTGCATCAAGTTTCCCAAGAAATGACCTAATTCGGACTCGTGCGATGGTGGGATCATTTCGAGAATAGCCATATTTTTGGTGGATCAACATCAATCCCTCGTGAAGATATAATGTAGCCCAAAATTTTGCCTCCTATCACACCAAACACACACTTTTCTGGATTTAATGTGACACCATACTCAATTAGTCGTGAGAGGATGATACGGAGCACTTCTGGATGATCACAGTGCTTCTTGGCCTTGGCCAACAAGTCATCCACATAGGATTCCACAATTTTATGGATAAGATCGTGGAATATATATGTCATTTCCCGCTGATACATAGCGTCGGCATTCTTAAGACCAAATGGCATGACAACGTAGCAATATGTTCCCAGGGAGTTATAAATGTAGTTTTGGCTTGATCTTGTTCAAATATTTTAATCTGATTATACCCTGAGAACCCATCCATGAGAGGACAACAACTCAAATCTAGTTGTTGCATCAACGATAACGTCAATGGATGGTAATGGGAAGTCATCCTTGGGACAAGCTTTGTTAATATCCCAAAAATCTATGCAAATGCGTATCTTCCCATTCTTTTTAGGACAGGGACAATATTAGATACCCATTGTGCGAATAGTCAATGGGCTTGATGAATCCCACTTGGAGAAGTTTTATTACTTCCTCTTTTACCATGAGAGCCACTTTTGGCTTCATTGGCCTTGACTTCTATTTAATTGGCTTTGCGTCTGGTTTAGTGATGAGATTATGTACCGCGACTTGTGGTGCAATGCCCGTCATTTCTTTATAATTAAATGCAAAATCCTTTTGATGTTCTTTGAGGACCTGGGTGTGTATTTCTATTTCCTTTGGAGTTAATGAGGATCCCAACTTCAAAATTCTTGGTTCTTCCTCCATTCCAATGTTTATGTCAATGGTTTCTTCTATCAAAGAAGCGTTACCTTCTTCAAATTCGGGTGGGGCTGGAGGTAGCTCAAGCTTTCTCCATTTTCTATCTCGTAGATATTGAGATCATACGTGGAGGAGACTCTACGATTGGGATTTCCAAAGTAGGAAGAGGAATGTGGTATTAGGGAAAGATAAACTATACGGTGAGCAAGGTGTAGCTCTGCATAGCGCATTTAGATATTCGAGTGACTCTATCATCGTCAAAGTGACCCACGATAGAAAAATCATCCTCGGCTTCTCCATGAGTCGGGAGTGAGTTTTTGGTATTTTACGCACTAATGGTTCGGTGCAGTGATATCGTGAAATTTGTATCCTCTAACTCGTTGTTTGGGGTGAAATGGGAAGCTGAGGTTCTTTATTGAGTTTGCGAGAAGGTTTTGTTCTCATGGGATTGTTTGATTGATATGAAGTTAAATCCCTTACTTAGATCTATCTGCTTATTTTATAGAAAGTGTAAGTGCTCGGCTCTAGTTTCATATACCTCGAGACTTGGTTTGCTGACCAATTGCGAGTCTCCTAGTACTCTAATGTTGTGACACCCATTCTTTTAACTAGGATGAGGCCAAGGAGGAGAGCTTGTACTCGGCCCGTTGTTTGTACATTCAAAGTTTAATTTAAAGGTGAAGGGTAGGATCTTTCCCTCAGGTGAGGTAAAGATCACTCATGCCCCAGCTCCAAAGCGACATCTAGCTCCATCGAAGTGGAAAGTCCAATACTCGCTTGGAAAAATGGATGTTGGGATATCTGTTGTATCTGTTTCTTTTGCTTGATTACCTCTACCATAAAAATTTCATCTGATGGAAGAGAAGCAATTCCCAAGGGTGTGTCCCATACCCATGGAATCGAATGGTAGGAGAATAGGTAAGTATTTCTCTATGACTCGAAATTTTGTGGTAGTCCCACAGGGATACTATTTTTATAACATTGGTCTCACTTTTGAGTCATTGGAACGTCCTCAGTTGGATTTGAAATTTCCAACTCAGTGGTGGGTATCAGCTTTTCTTTTGGTTGTGAATTAGTTGGTTTGACAATTTGGTTTCTTTGGAAGTTCAAACTTAGAGTGAATACCGGTCTTTTCTTCAAATAGCTAGGTGTATATCGAAGGGTTTTAGGTCACCTTGTGCCACGAATATTTTCCTAAGTGTAGAAATATCATTTCTTGGAATAACATGGAAGGGATCGCCTTTATGCGGTGTATCCATGGCGACCAAGGATCATATTATAATTGGTTTCCTAATCTATAATATAAAACTCGGTGAGGACCGTCTTGGGTCCTAAAGTGACTGGTAAAACTATGGTTCCAATCGAAGTGGCTTTGAGGCTATCATAACCTCTTAGCGTATTTCGCGTCGTGGAAACAATTTGTCTCTCCATATCCTAACTTTTGAAGAAAAGTGAAGGGGACTATATTAACTGCTGCCCCGTCATCAACCATTGCTTGTTTAACATAATTATTGTAGACCCAAACTTGTAAATGTAAAGTGGGTCACCTCTTCATGCAATTTCAGCATCTGTTGGCATTTTGCTTATATCGAATATAAATTCCGTATCCCTATCTGGCTGCCTAGTGGATAAACGTCAAAGTCCACATGGTTTACCTACGTTTCTGGGGAGGAGTGATGTTGATTAAATGACCAAGGCCTAATGCTTCTAAGAGAGCAGCCCTGTGGGCGGGAGAGTTCTTTAACAAATCCAAAAAGGAGATGTGTGAGAAGGTTTTAGTTAAGTCATTAATTAAATCATAGGCGCCTATGGGTTTTACCAACGTTTGTTGACTATTGTTTGGTTCCAATGGATAACTTGGAGTGGGTTGAGAAGCATAATCCCATGTTCTTGTTATGGTTTCTATGGGTAGTTCGGTGTCTAACTCCACCAAACCAACTATCTTAGTTTGAGGCCGAGTTCCTAGTTGGGGTGCGACTGGTGGATTTAATGAAGTTGAAGCTTCATGATCATTGTTTCCTGTTATGACACCTTTGTTTGTTCCATTAGGATCTAACTGTTATTTTTATTAGAATAGTTTGGGAGTGGATCATTAAAGATCTTGAGGGGTGCATTTTGAGGGGAGAATGCCCCTGCATAAGCGTTTGGTGTGGGTACTATAGAATTTGCTAAAAACATATCTATAAAGAGTTACTTTTGATCTTTTGGAAAACATGCTGCATGAATTTATTGTATTCACGACAAGTCCTAGTATCGTGGCCTTGAATCTTGTGGAAGCCACAATATAAATTGGGATTATAATTTCAGTGGTTGTTGATTTATAACCTGATGTGGCCCAAAATTTTGATAAGGCTGTTGATTGTTAGAGTTAAAATTTTGAGGTTGTTGCCTTTGGTTTTGAATCTGATATCCAGTTGAGTTTTGACTTGGACTTTGTGTTTGGATTTGTCATCGTTGTTGTTGTTGTTGTTGTTGCCGTGGTGGACGATTAAAATCCACTGCGTTGATTGTTGGAGTAAAATTGTTATTTCATTGATTATTAACAGGTGGTGAAATGTTTACAACGTTTGCCCTTTTAACTTGGTCGGTTACTCCATCTATTGTAACTCCGCGGTTCTTGTTAAGGATCTTAGGTCCTTGATTAACGTTCCTGGCATTAGGATAGGTTGTGGTGTTTTGATTGGGAGTGGTTAATTTTCCGTTTGTCCATATGTCTTACGACCACTATCTATCACTGCTTGGTCGATTCAGAGAGCACTCTCGAGTACTTCATCATAAGTTCTTAGTGGGAACTTCTGGACTTCTTCCTTTATCTCTCTATTGAGAGAATTAAGGAATAAATTGCATAGTTCCATTTGATCCATGTTTGGAGCACTTGCTGATGAGTAGAGAACCATATGCCATCTTTGAATAAAATGAGTAGCAGATTCATTATGTTCTTGTTTGATATGCAAGAACTCCTTGATTCCCGTTCTTAACAATTTGTTCATGTCAAAAGCTTTGATGAATTCTGACACGAGTTGTTTAAATGAGTGTATTGAGGCTTCATGTATTCTGTAATACCAATCAAGGGCAATACCTTCTAAGGTTTTAGGGAATATTTTAGCTGACAACCCCGTCCCAAGGGAGTAACTCCATATGGCGTGGCATAGGCTTTAATGTGTGCATTTGGATCCCCTTCTCCTTTGTATTTGGGAAAATCGGGAAGAGGTCTTGGAAGCATAACGCTTCGTATGGTGAAGTCTAGGGGTTCTTTAAATATTCTGAGTAAGTCCCTACTGCGTAGGCCTCGACCATCGATGGGGCTTGTTGAGGGGGTTGAGGTGGAATGGGTTGTTGATATGGCATAGCATATGCGTTTGTAGGGACATAAGGGAATCCCCTTGTGGTTGAACGAACATCCCGGGAGAAGAGAACATGTCTCCTTGTGGTGATTTTGAATAAATGTTTAAGTAAGGAGGAGCATTGTTTTGGTACGGGTTGTTTGGTGCTAAGCTAGGAGGTGTCATGTTTTTGGAGAAAATTTGAAAACGTTGTCCTAGTTGGCATTTCTTTGTGGATAACTATAAGGATTTTGAGGAGGCATGCCTAACGTGCTGATTCTGTAAAGGAGGTCAACTGAATAGGGTGATGGAGGTTGGGGATTCCGCTTTCCCAAAATATGAATTTTGGTTTGCTTGAGCAAGTTCTAGCCCTCTAACCTTTTCAGCTAAGGCTGAAATGACCTCCATTGGCAAAGACGTAGTGCTTTGCCTTAAGGGTGTTTGTTGTATGGCTTGAGGTTGTAAAGGGGTATGATACCCTGCTATGAATTGATCGTTACCCTGCCAAGCTTCACCGAGGGTATTTCCCATAGGTGGAGGAATGGGGGTGTTCTCCTGGAATAGGGTATCAGATTGTATTTGTAAACTTCCTAAAGGTGGATACATATTTTGGAAGCATTGTTCACTTAGCAAAGCGTGCGCTAAATACTCCTCATCAAAAAGGGGAATGGATTTAACTATCTGCTGATATGTGGTTTGAACAAGACCCGAGGAGATGAAGTAGAGTCTCTGATCAATAAACATCATATTGTTAGAGCTTGATGGCTCGGTTGTTGTGTTTGTAAACTTATCAAACTCCTCGATTTTGAAATGAAGAACTAAAGCTAGTTATGAGAGGGGAGTTTGAGATGACAAGTAATTACTTGAATAGTTATCCGCCCATCTTAGAAAGCGAGGGTGATGGTTGCCTATTTGTTTGGCTATAGTTTACTTGAGACTGAGAGAGGTCTACGCCATATGCATCATATCTAACATATTCGGGGGTATATGAATACGTAGAATAATGGGAAAGAAGCGAAGGTGGATAAGAGAAATAATAAAAGGAAGAACTTTTGTTTCACGTTGGGTTCTGATTTTGTTGGTGAAGTTGATGTGAAAAGTGACAGTGTATATTAATTGGAGGATGATAATCGACTTTGAATCATAAGTGACCTTCCCGTGCACCCACCTCGGTTTTGTATGACGAGAAAAGTCATGTGAGGAGATAATCGACAATGTAACTTTTTCACGTGCACCTCGACCTCTTGAGGTCATGTTATAATGCGGGTGCGGGACTTAGATGAAGCCACAGGCGGGATTATGGCGGTTTTCTATGATAGAAAAGCTACAAGCGAGGATGAGAATCGAAAAACAACTTTCCTATAGCTAACTATGGGAGGATCGGTGACTAAGATCTAGTAGTGTGATCTCTAATAGCTGAAATGACAAAGGGAGATTTAGAGGCTATGAGCGAGTAGCGTAAATTCCTAGTGGTTTATCCTAAAGATCTAAGTGTTAATCTAGTTTTGAAGTCTCTGAATTAACTTAAACTGAAAATAACAATTTATACTATTGCTGAAAAGGAAACTAATCTAAACAAAATATACGATTGAAACATTATAATTACAAACAACAATTAAAATACTTTTATACTAAAACTAAACAAGTGAGATAACCCGGTGTGGTTATTCACCTGTGTAAATGTGTGAATCTAGATAAAAGACAACTAATTAACTTAATTGAAAACCTTCAATCCTACCTCAGAAGTGAGGAACAAATCATAGTTTCTCAGAAACTATCATTCCCCACAGCTTCCCTAGCAATATTGAAAGTGAGCTTAACTGAAATAAAATGATTCACTACTCTATTTGATATGTTGTAACTAGAACTTTGATAGCTCAAACCTGGCATTTACAGAACAGTGGCAAATCTAGTTGTGTGTGACTTTGTCCCCTTAGTGTGATCTCCTCGTTCCTTCGTGTTCTCGTGAATCTAGAAAATCATGTGTATATGATAGTATCAACAGAAGATGGTATTCGAACAATGGTAGCTTTGGATATAGACCGAATACAATGAGTAGGAGAGGGATAACGCAAGTGAACAGAGCTTGACTATGTAATTCCTAGCGGGATTTATTGTGGGAATACAACAAAAGTGTACCGAGATTTTTAGAATCTATCCTTGTGATAAAACAAAACCTGCAACTTTAATGGATTCTAGTCTAGAAATGAATCTATTCTATGCTAAACTGGTTGTATGAAGCAACAATGAAATAAGACTGAAACAAGAAGATGATATGATCTCTAAAATGCCAACAATGGAAGCAAAACATGAAACTAACAAAATTCTAAGCAAGGAATTGAAAAACTGAACAAGAGAATTGAGAGGATGAGGGCCATTTGTTTGAAAACAAACCAGTTATTTATAGAATTCCCATTCACCAAAGGGTAACTTGGAATGGAACTCTTTTACCATTAAACAATGGAGAAACACTATTACAGGGAACCAAAAACATAAATACAAGCTAAGGCGGTTGAGAAAAGCTGGTAAATGTTGAAAATTCATGCAAGTCATGATCAAAGGAACGTGTTGGAGAATGCGTGAAGGACCGCCGCCTTGAGTAGGTGGTGATCACGCAGACACCGCTGCCTAATAGGGTGGTGATGGCGGTGGTTTACATGGCGGGTCTTGAAGGTCAAAAAAGCCAAGAAAAGGGGGCAAGGATAAAACAAAGCACAAGGAACTTGGATAAAGCATCCGAAATGGTTTGAGAAAAGTACATGCCATTATGAAATAATGGATTGAAGTATGACCATTGAAGCACAAAAACTATGATAAGACCATTTAACAATATATTCACCCAAAATACGACAGCAAGGTCTGAAAATAAAATAAAATATATCGCTAACAATTTTGGTGTCCACTGTGGAAAGAATTGGTGGCATCTACACCCAAAATATGACTACAAGGTCCCAAAATACAAAACAAAAGAAATATTGAAAAAAAAAAAGAAAGAGTTCATGAAAATCCATTGCTGAAAGATACACTTTGTCAAATTCTTGCATGTGACCCTTCATATTCCACAACTTTTTTCGATGTTCCCACTACCAAAGTTTCCAAAAGTTGGTTGAAGGAAGATATACCAGGTTGAGTAGGTTGAGAGGTGTTGTTGATTCCAATTTAGAGGCTTTGTAAAATTAGTAAGAATGCATTAGAGATAATCCATACTTCTTCTCTCAAGCCTCCTCTCCATCCGGCACTTCAAGCAGTTCACCTGGAAATCCTATCCAAACTCATGTTGATACCCCCCTACAAATTCTCCCATTTTTCAACCACCATCGGGCATTGAGCCCTCAGAAGAAGAAGAATTTGTAGAAGCAAGGGTTAAAGTAGAAACAAAAATGACAATGGAAGATGAAGCAAAAAGACCCCAACCCATTGTTCCATGGGGAAGAAATACAGGCCCGCTTGCTCTTGAACCCCCTCTTCACATGATCTACCAATGGGTTCCCATAAGAACTTGCCAAAGTTCAAAGGTGACAAAACACAACATCCTAAAGAAAACATCGTTGCCTTCATGAAATCATGTGGAATTCTTGGTGTCTAACATGAAGATGTTGTTATAAGATTGTTTTTGGAGTCTCTCCAAGAAAAAGAAGTGGAATGGTTCTACCTCTGTCCGCCCGATCCATCATTGGTTGGAATGACATCAAGACTACCTTCGAGGAAAGATTTAAATGAACTGAATACTATCAGACCTCTTGGTGTAGTTGTCTCAAATGAAGAAAGGAGAAAGTGAAACCATGAGAGAATTCATGGCTCACTTTGAACGGTTGCTTCGTAGGATACCAGAAGAAGATTCACCATCTGAAAACAATATCAAGAGATTCTTCATCAATGCTCAATCATCAGAAGTAGGATTTTTTCTATGAAGATCCCAACCAAGGAACATTGTAGAAGCATAAAGGATGGCCATTGAACTTGATGACGATATCATCCTCTCTAGAAAGATCAAGAATCCATCAAAGGGAAAGGCCCAACATCCTAGAGATGAGAGAACCAATCCATCATTGCAAAAATTGGAAAATGAAATGGTGTCATTGAGGAGGGATATATTTGAACGAGTTTCTTCCCAAAGAAGCAACAAAAATAAGATTGTAGGAGCACCCCGAAGGCTTGCCTGGAGGCCCCACCCATGAACGTAAATTGTAGATTTCAAGAAAGTGATGACGATATTGAACATGGAAGTGAAGGTGGAAACTTCCTAGAGATCGATGAACTTGAGAACGATAGAAAAATCAGATTTTGTGAGTATTCTGAAGGTGATGAAGAAGATGAAGAGGATGCACTGGTTTCTCATGTGCAGTATTCACTCATTCTCAGTCCGAGAAAAGAGCATCTCCCTCCACTGCTGCAAAATAAAAGAAGGTTGATGATCCTCCTGTGGTGACTCTGCAAAACAAAATAATCAGTCAAGGATCCCCACTTCCATCTTCCATGAAGTCCATATTGTTGGGGCTGATCCCATAGCAAGTAAGAAGGCTCCCGCAATCCCAAGTAAGTCTTCGATGTCTCTTCCAAGTCTAAATCTAAATTTGCTCCTGTAAAATCTAGTACTTTGAAATCTCCTAGTGTACCTTTCAAAGTACCCTCCATTCCCCAAAAATCTACTCCTACTTCCAAACCTATCCTAAATAAAAAATCAATCCCTTTATCACCCTCACCCACATCTCATCCTTTTGACTTCAAACAATACACGAAAAAATATAAATTCTAAATTACTAAAACTAAATATTTGCGGACTCATCTTGAACAATTTGAGAGGTTCATCCAATATATCAAGAGTGGTAGTCTA
Source organism: Taxus wallichiana var. yunnanensis (assembly GCA_018340775.1). Taxonomy (NCBI): domain Eukaryota; kingdom Viridiplantae; phylum Streptophyta; class Pinopsida; order Cupressales; family Taxaceae; genus Taxus; species Taxus wallichiana. The sequence goes on from CM031240.1 coordinate 1,053,506,520, forward strand.
ACACCCAATGCTATAACTTATAGTTCCAAAGGCATGTTTCCAAACCCACCTACATCTCCTTCATAGAACATGCTCTCTTTGAGTGCATCAAATACTCGATAAGTTGAACCTTTTAATGTCTCCCTTCTTATTAGAGAATATGTATTAAACAATTGCATAATAGATTTAGGTGCCTCGAGATAATGTCATGCTTGTGAAGGTTTCTAAAGCTCTCAAACTCTCCATGACTCCACCCGGTGGCTCTTATTACTCTTTGGAGTCAAAAGAGGTCCCACTTGTAGGGAAGGTCAAAGATGGACATGTGGCTCTCACTAGATTTCCAACAAGAAAGTTTCGGTGATGATTTTGGTGGCGAAATCCCAACCTCATTCATAATGTTGCTAAGTAGAAGTTTTTATTGAGACTTGGGAGGGAAAATTCAGATGAATTGGTCATCTGCAACCATACCAGTAAAGGGAGACATGGATAAATTTCTCCCTGAGAAGAAGATGAGGTACACGGTATGAAATTCTAGAATCGGAAGCTAACATCTTGTATCAAGGTAGCGTAAAGGTGCAGATGAATCTCTTTGTGGCAACCGAGGATGAAGAGGATATCCCATCTTGATAGGTCCAAACATGCATTCGCAGAGAGATTTGGATTTGAAGAAGCATTGAGGAGATTCGAGTTACAAGAGGGCAGCCCCAAATTACCGATGATGCAAACCATGAAGAAGAGGAAATGGTTCTTAATGATTTTCAAAAGAAAAATCAGCTTATGTGCTTATCTCGTGATGAAGATATTTTCTCATTCCCATTTGAAGATGAGGACTCCCTTAATCATGTCACCCAGGAAGAGACCAAGCCATCTTCTACAATGAGCCCTCGAGCAATGGGAAAGAACTCTTTGTACAAGGATCACAGAGCTACGGAAGAAACAAAAATACCTTGAGATCGTCTTAAACTTTTAATGCAAGCCATGAATCTAGAAGACAAACGTGAAGTCTGACTTGGAAACCTCAACTAGTGTGAAGATGGGCTATGTTGAAATAAATCTAGATGAGAAATATGATGTCCTATCTCGAGCCAATGGTTAGTGGATACAATGATGAAATTGAGGTATTTTCTTTCCCATTTGAAGAGGAAGAATCTTTCCATGATGAAAAAATTAAAGCAAGAAGTTTTGAGGCCTTTGAAGTTGAAGCTCCCTTGGAAAAGGAGTGATAAAATACAAGTGATTCCTAAGATGATGAGGTAATCCCTCTAGATAGTTTCCTTGAGTTGAAAAATAAAGATTCTTCAAAGGTGTACAAAGAGGAGCCACAGGAAATGATGAAGCATAAATTCCGTGCAAGAAATATTGGATGCAGTAGAAGTTACGGAAGACCCCGAGCTGATTCTTGATCTCTTCACTTGTGTCATGGACATACAAGACAAGTATGAGGTCGTGTCCAATCCTTCCGTCAGTACTCAAGAACCTCACAATGGAGTAAAGGAAAATGATAAGTCTAAGGTTTCTCATGGAAAAGAGGTCAATGAGCATATACTTGGGAAATAAAAGAATCCAAAATGTTCAAGTAATTTGAATGAAAAGCAGCCTTGGGGTAGTGATAGCGTGCTCAGTGAAGAATCATCTATGTGGATAAATGTGGAATGCAACTGGCACTATGAAACCAATTTCAAAGAGGATGAAGGCAATGAAATTTATAAGTGAAGGCCAAAGCATCAAGAAGCTCATGTAGACTCACTCATACCAAGTACATAGACAATTGTTAAAACACTTGGATTTCATAAATAGCTGAGGAGAGGAGGCTACTTTCTGGAACTAGTCAATGGCTTCATAGAACAACATCACTCAGTGTTGCCTACTCGGGGTAACTCTTTAGGAATAAAAAAGTACTTCGGTGAAAGTGGGTTGTCCCCACCTCATACCAGGTGATTGATAGGTGTGTTTCCTTTACATTGTGTGTGTTTCCCTTCTCATTTTGTGTCGTGTGTTTCCTTCTATCATTTGTTTGTGTGTGTGTTTCCTTCTTCACTCACTTTCTCTTTTGTAAGTTGTACATGACTCCACAGGGCCCAATGGATAAGGCATTGGTCAATATGTTGTCTAAATTTGAGATTCTATATTCTTCGTGGCATGTCTTCGTTGTGCTCAGTCCATGTCATGTCCCCAAGCTAGAGCCAGCTGTTGTTGTGAAAATGTGCAACATGGAAATTGACAATTCTCGAGCATGACAATTATACCCCTATGCCAAAATTTTCATGTCCTGTCATTCCTAGGCACCCCAAGTCAAATTCATCATCTAGTCACCCCTATTTGATGTCAAATTGGTCCCCTAGGTGATTTTGGGAAGTTATGAAAGATCTTTATCTTTTAGCGGTATTAGGAAGGGCTATCGTTGGCCTTCCTAGGACTATAATCAACCCCCTTGGAGGCGGGCGGAAGGGCCAAATTTAAAATGGAGAAACGTGAAGACCTTATAAATTCAAAATTTTTTGAAGATGGGGAAAGACTTTGGAAGTTTGGGGAAGAAAACTTAGAGTAGTTTAAATAAGAACAAGGTTCATAAGCCTAGGTTTGCCTAAAATTTCTTGAAGAAGATTTTAGGAGCTCGGATAGGTTAATATTTCAATAAAATGGAATTATTTTCACAACACCTTGGAGCATAGGGACATGAAGTTTTTCTCTCTAGTGGGAGTAACAATTATGATCAAATGAAATTTACCAGGATTCAAAATGCCATGTTAGAATCATATAAATGTTTTCCAAAAATGATCATCGGGAGATCAATATATCATCGTTCCAAGTCGGAGACAGTTCGGGAGTTAGAGGACATGTGTCACCACCAAGATCTGGCGGGATTTAATGTGCCCAAAGTCCCTAAGGTTAGTACATAAACCTTGGAAAAATTCTTCCATCCCCATGTGAAAGTTCAACCCAGGAAGTGCATTTTGGAGCTCAAATTCCTTATGTCGGATTGAGGACACGTGTCGTCCTCTTTCTCACCATGGAATTTGATTTCCCTCATGTCCTTGAGGTCAGGGGCAATAAGACATGAAAAATGCGTCTAACTCAAACTCAAAAATTTGAAATTTTCCTAGCTGCATTTACTTTCCTCTATAGAAGAAAAGTTATGAAGAACACCAATTCACCTCTCCACCATTGCCAAATCTCAAACTAGCTCGATCAAAACACATTATCCTTCACTCCATGATGACACATATGTCATAGGAGGAATGATCAAAAGTCTTGAAGAAACAAAGAATGGGAAGAAAATGAAGGTTTTTTCCAGATAACCGTGAAGTCACCCGATCGAGAAATCTTCATATCTCACAAGATACAAGTCGGATCGAGGTGTCGTCTTCTATAGAATTCCACATTTTTCAAGACGATCATGATGCAATAAACGAGAGGTCAAATTGTTCACTGAATCATTTGCTCCAAAAATCCCACTTCACGCCCCAACTTGTGTTTTTGGTGACAATCCAATTGAGTTCTACAAATGAAAAACCTATTGCAATGGAGTTGTTTTCATCGCAACGGAGACAAAAATTATACCTACAAATTTCGAGCTCCATTAATGGCCACCATGGTAGATCCGTGCCCAAGCCACCGCCATGTTAATATTTCAAAATTTATTTCTCCGACACTCAGTGGGAAACATTATGTGAAATTAAATCGAGGAAGTGACGAAAGTCTCTCTGAATGAAAAATTGCGATGGAGTTGTTTCATCATGCCATAGCGTGAGACAAAATTATACTCTACAAATTTCGAGCTCCATTAATATGAGCCTAAAAATTTATTTGACACTCTTCATTATGTGAAATTCGGAGGATGTGGTCATGATGACGAGATCGAGCAAATCGAGGAAATACAATTTATAAAAATAGTAAGTTTTCCTATACAGACTTATTATGTTTGGAAAGTCATCATCAAAAGCAGTTGTGGTGAAAGTAGTGTATATCTAAGGTCACCGGGGAAGCCAAAATGATTGTCCAAGTAGAAAACAGTTAAAATGACCACTTACTAAAAATAGTAAGTTCCCTATATGGGTGCTTACTAAAAATAGTAGGTCAACCCAAAAAGTGGCGAGGCAAGGGTAGTGTGCACATGATCAAATGAGGGAGTTCATCACATCACGATGGTCGAGAAGAGGTAAAAATCACCTCTCACTAAAAACAATATATCATACATAGGTTGGGAGTTGCGGTCATTAGAAGAATAATTCACTTCAACTTGTCGAGCATTCGTGAGTGAATTTGAAGGAGTTTCATAGTGTGCAAGGAGTTAAAAGATTGAAAGTTTCACTTTGCATTTAGAGATTTCCATCAACGAGGATCAACCTACTTCATCATCGGGGAATGACATCTTCTCTTCTTCTTCTCTCTCTCTCTCTCTCTCCTCTTCCCCAACTTTCTCTCACTTTCCAATATTCTAATTTTCATTGGGGTTGCACTTTTTCATATGTCCTAATGTTCCTAATGTAATAAGTCACCTTTATGTTATAAAAAGGGACTTAATATTCTCCTAGGGAGTCAAAAAGTTTTAAGTTACACAAGGACATATGAAAAGCCATTGAGGAGGTAGATGATAAGTCACCTCTCATTTTATAAATTGTCAAGCCATTCCCATTTCAAGGGTTGGTCATTAATTTTGTAAGCTCAAGAGTGCATTCTACCTTGAGAGAACAAAGGAGATAGCTAAATTCTTCCTTTCCCCCACTCTCTATTTTTCCTCCATTCTCACACTATGTACAAATTGGTTTAAGCAATCAATACAAGAAGAAGGAGTTTCTAGCTTTCTTTGACTGGGATTTGATGATACTTGGTGCTCATCAAATTATATTTGGTCTTGTTGTTATTTGTAGGTTTTTTTCTTCTCATAAATGCATGTGTTGATGTTCTAACTAGTGTGTGCGGGAATATGATTTTCTATTTGCAACATTAGTTCTCCTACCTCACATTCTCAATCCCTTTCCCACTTCCAGACAAATTCTTCCCTAGCAAGAGATTGCTAGATTTTCCGCAGAGTCAATGGAGTGCCCCTGTTAGATCCCCAGTCAAAAGGCCACCACAAAAATCCACATTTTATCACACATGCATATACGACAGCTGTACCGGTTAAGTAGAGGGACTTATATTCCCAGAGCATTAGCAAGAAATCCAAAATTTTGTCCACTCGAAAACTTTTCTCACCAATAGAATTTATCTTGGGCTTTCACATATTTATTTTGTTATTCTAGATGTGTTTTAATGAAGATTTGTTAGAGGTATTTGTAAGGAAGATTGTAGCAGTGGTTTCTCATTATTTTTCTAAGGTTGAGTGACCCACCTTTTGACAACTCTGAGTGTGTTTGGAGGTACTATAGATTTTTTTGCATTGCTTTCTCTATATCTGATTTTTATGTAACAAAGCAAACAAATTTCTAAAATTTTGAAGCACTAGAAGTGCCATTTTCAGTCTTATTAGTCTGCAGATTTCTGTGTATGATTTCAGCTCCTTATTCCTCTAAAAATCTGCATTTTATTACATGTATGGGCTGATAAAAATCTAGAAATCAGTTTGGAGTGGACAGATATAATTTTTAATGCTGATTTGTTTGGGTTTTTCTAATAACCCTAGTCGCATTTTCTAGCATAATTCAAACCTACTTTGTTAATAATTACTATATCTTCTACAAATCTACTTTCGGTGAGTTGGGTTTTCCTAAAATCCTTCTAGCGTAGAAAATATTCATTTGGGGACATTACAACTTCTCTGCTCTTCATCATTGCTGCCACGAAAATTCCTTTCATATTCTAAATTATTTCCAAGCAAGATGTGGCAATCATTAGATCAAGTTTAAAAAAAAAAGGGATTGAAGCATACCCATTTTAGTAGTAATATTTTGGGTATTTGCAAAAACATGGGATGTTTTGATATTTTACGATTGGGGAGTGTATTTGCAAGTGGAAAAGGAACAAAATGCCCAAAAGATAATTTTTCCCCTTCATGCTATATTATATTTACAAAGCTAGTTTTGTTATGAGTTCAATTCTCAAACTACGCTAAAAAAAAAAATGAAGTATTTGCCCTCAATACTTAAACCTTCATATCAAATCCATAAATGTTGAAGAGAAAATCAAAACTTAAACAACCCATCCTTGAAAAATAAAAAATCTTTTGGTAAACCTCAACTCAAGATTTCTGAACACTAACACAAACAAAAAAATTTAGGCGTGACTTTGACGTGAGACACAAACACCCACCGCAACAATGAAAACATTATTCCAACAACATGCATTATCGGAACCGGTATTTCGTTAGCATTTCATTGAGTAGAGGACCCACCATTGCTAAAACCTCAAAGAGTTTATGTAGCTCCTCCCGCGACTCTAATCGAGGTTTTCGGATCCCAAAACAAAGTTTTGTTTATTATAAAGGTCTCTCGTTGCTGCATATCCAAAGCATGAAAAAGACTAAAATGGGAAAACTACCGCATTCAACATGCAACTACTAAAAAGGGAATGACTAAAAACAGGGACAATGACTAAGAACAAGAAAAATGTCTAAACACTTGTCAAATTTAAGTTCGTGACGTGAATGACCGGGGCATATTTCCCATAGGGGTAATAGATTTTGGTGTAATGAGGTGAACTTGAAGTAGATTTTCCCTCGGCACCATGTAAATGCTTTGAAAAGGATCTACTGAAGAATTAAAAATGAATGAAGAGAAACAATGGGAGATGAAGAGGAGTGTAAAAGAAGGTGTAAGAGGGTGAGGAAGTGCATGGAAAATGAAATAGGATTGAGGGAATCATTGTGAAAATCTATCCTCTAAGAACAAAACCACATGTTCATAAATTGAAAGGAGAAAACCCTTGTTGAGGAGTGATATAAACCTACAACAATGAAGAAGCTAACAAAATGAAAAATTGAAGATGAAAGATCCAAATTAATAATTGGTTTGATAATGACATTAATTGAGTTATATTTTCTAGATTTAGTGATTAAATTAAATGAAGATAATATGCACTAATTAATCTAAGCTATGAACAACTATATATAAATTAAATAGATGATGTAAATAAATATAAAGATGACCCAAACAACTATGCAAAAGGAAATGCTGACATTAGTATTCAAGATAGAAGAGGAAAGAACTCAGCTGATTAGAGGAGCTTAGTGGATTGTGTCGTAGAGGTGACTGGAAAAACTGAAAGAAGGAATGACTGTGCAAAGGCCTCGAAAAGGATGGATCTGGAGTATCTAGCTAGATTGGAGCACTTGGAAAGGGACTAGGGTGCGCTGCAGAGTGCTCTAGTTTATAGAATGGCACGTTGAGTACGTGTAAAGGATTTGAAACTGATCTTTACAGGTTCGACAGATGGTCTAAAACCCTTGCCATGCCTGTCACATCAAGTTTGTTGAACCACTTCAGATGCCAAGCATTGAATAGATGAGTAGAAAAACCTACAAAAGACCAAAGAGAAGTATCAAAACCCTAAAAAAAAAAAAGAATGCAAATGAATATGTCAGTGACCTCAAACTTCCAAAATAATGGGATTACTAACAGAGAGCATCACACTACATTTCAGACCCACATGTAGTTCTGGTGAGTGTGTGCATAATGTGCCCTAGGTGCTCTTGTGCTAATCACACTTTGTGAAGTAGCGAGCAATAAATAGATGTAGAAAATGTAATAGAATGTGTGCATGGAATAAAATAGAATCCTCCCCTATCTTTGTGTGTGATGTAGATGTCCTAGCTTTATGGCTTGTGATAGAGCTATGTGGATGTAAGTGATCTCCATGCAATAGATGGATAAAACTCTAGGTGGATGATAGTAGTGACTAGTGCTTTGTCCCTCATTATGGTCTCATTAATTTATATTTATATGATTCTCTTGATCTAATTTATTAATTAACCCCTAATGGCCGACCACCAAAAATATAAGAAGCTAAAATGGCTAGAAAGTTCCCAAAATGGTGGGAAAATTAAAAAAGGATCGGGGTGCACATGGTGTAAAAGGTTGAGAATTACGAAATAAAATAAAAGAAGATGGCCAAAAGGCGGGGGTTAATTAGTACTTTATTCACTCAAAAACCTTCTAAATAGTAGTATGAGACTAGGACTACATAATGTCTAAAGTGCATGCTTTTGTGTCTACATTTAGCTAAATCAAAAAGTAGTTTGTGGGAAGAAAGAAAATGAATGTCCACAAATTGAGTAGAGTAGGTCAATGTGAGTTATAATTTGATTAAGTTACAATCAAAACACTAGAGTATAAAGAATTCTATATTTTGAAACATCACAAAATGTAAAATTGGCCCAAATATCCAATCACTTATAGATTAAAATGGAAAATAATATCATAGTGCACATGATCCAGGTGGCTGCATGATTCCTATGGTCGGAATCAAGATTCAATAATATCTCCTATTTGGAAACACCGCTCACTACCTATGCATCCTTGTCCCCTATGGGGAGAAATCCCCTCACGGACCAAGAAGACAAAGGTACATGCATGGAAGAGAAATTGTTTCATCTTACAGAATGATTCCTTTGTCCTCTACAACATCCTCACATCTATTCAATCATCCCTTATGGCAAGGTATGTCAGAGTAGAGCAAAGAGGGGTGTGACTACAAACAATTTTTAGGACATCATATTCCATAACTAAATGAAATGGGGTGTACTGATAGTTCAACACCATATAGATCATTAATTAATAAAAATTAGATCATTAATTAATAAAAATTACATATTATATTCAGGTGTACAACTATATCAGTCACATAGATCCTTAATAATATTACAAATTAGGAAATAATAGTATTTTAGGAGAGGTACACAATATTTAGGTCCGAAATGCAAACTTATGACATTTTAGTGATTGTAATAATCTGGTACAAAAAACATGTCACATTAGAGGATAAGATGAATATATTACTCATCCATACAAGGTATAGTATGTGTTATTTTGTAGCCAAATACAATATTCAATTTGATCAATATGATTTCTATCTAAGCAGAAATATTTATGACGAATGCAACAAAGACTATAATATGCATGCATTGCTCATCATACAATTTATAGAAATAGTTTGTAAACAAACAAAATACACATGGCTGATTCAAAAGTATGTTCTAGAGGAAACAATTACAACATCAATCAAACTTGGATGTTATTTGAGACAAAAGAATCAACCGGTTCTTAAGAGTATCTAGTATGTAATGCCCACACAATATTCCAGTCCTAGTTATTAAAAAAACACAAATTTTAAAAAGAAAATCAAATTACCGGAAATTTCATTTCCAAGTGCAATTATGTAGAGTTCATGTGAGAGTTGTAAGATCAACAATCTACATTATGATTGATTTTCTCTACTATATCCTCTCGAATTCCTTACTCCCCTACTTTCCATCAAACACCGTCATTTGAACACAAGGAAAACAATTTCAATTTTTTTGTGCTCTAATCTATGCCTCAATACTCTAAAGTTTCTTAAAACTCAAACCATTTCATTAGAGTCATTTCTTTATAAGACATGACTCCAGAAAACCCATCAAATGTTCTTCATGGTATTATAGGCATAAGAATCAAAAGCACAATGTAAATAGGTCAATAACTTTAAATCAAGACCCTTCAAATAAGATATTTCATATTCTTAATCCAAATGCTTCTAAAAGATTGAGATTTGAATCGACCTCAGTGGCCAATTCAATAATACAAGATAATTTTCCTTTACATAATTGAATTTTAAGTTTACCTAATGTAGCAAGAAATTATGGGCCAATAGATGGCTTGTAGTGGTTGTGTGAATCTAGTTTGTTGTTATGTATCCCACAATATAGTTTAGGGTTGTATGTATTTTTACAATTATTTTACAAATAAAATAACTTTAGATATAATTATCTTGGCTTGCCTTTGAGTTGAATAACATATGGAAAATAGAACAAGTCAAACCTTAGTGAAGTAAAAGCTAAGGGATCCCATATGCATCATACATATTATCCCCCGTCTCTTTATGCTTGTCACAAAATATATTAATTCAAACAAATCTCAATATTCAATTCTAATAAAATAGTTAAATCCGGACCTAAATTGCTGAATTGACAAAACCTCATTTAAAGGGGAAAAATAATTACCAGGCGTTCCTATTTAACGTGGATTTGGGTCTTACTGAAGCCGATTTGATGAGTTTTGTGTCCTGTTTCTTGAGAGATTTGTACTCATTGTCAAGCTATTGTAGAAGACTAATGTTTTCATTTTACGTAATAATCTATCCACCACCCCGCATGAAGGCCTATAGTGATGTATAAATATATATATATATATATGATTGAAAAGCATATCCATATATTAATGATGAGAAAATGTACAATGCTAATCATACAAAATCGGGTGGAAAAGATCACACCCCATATGCGAGATCATAGTAGCCATTAAAGGCTACGAGTGGCACAAGTTACATAATCATTTCGATAGAAGATTTTCAATCAAAAAAAAGTTTGAGCAAAATTTGTAAAAAACCAGCAAAAATCTCCAGACATGGAGCTAGGCGGCGGCAGCGAACATGGAGGAAGGAGGCGGTTGAGGCGGGCTCTTCGGACGATCACCCCAACCACCAAGAGTGGTGGCAGGGGTGTTATCAATCGGCTCCCAGCCATCTGTCTGCGGTTGTTCCTCCTCGGTTCCCCGCCGAGAGGGCAAAATGGCCAATGAGAGCCGAGGAAACTTTGAGTGATCAGGTGCCTGCCACCCAGAGCCACCACCACTCAGCTGACCAAACACCCCAGGGGTGGGAGGAGCCCATGATGGAGGTGGAGAGGGGACCCACGGCGATGAGGAGAGGCATTCCGCCGCCCATGAACCGGCCCCTGTCAAAATTGTGCCACCACGGAGGCAGGGAGCGAGCGACCTTGTGAGTGGGAGCGGTGGCGAGGAGAATCCGGTGGAATGCGACTGACAGCACAAGGGGCGCTCCCCCAATGGTCCAACAGGGTTTGGAGGTGTTCAACCTCGATGCGAGACTTTCTCCGCTTGAACCTGGATCTGAAGCGAGACATTGGAGATGACAACAAGCTTGTTAGAAATAGCAAAAATTCTATCCACTGTCTCCTTATTAAAAATAGCAGCATTTCTAGATTTCCAAATATGATATAAAATAGCTGCCCTGAAAGAATGCCAAATGTTGTAAAATTTTGCAAGAATAAAGGTGAATCCCCAGAAGAACCATTTTCCACGTAAAGAAGGTGGGCAAAAAAGGTTGAAAAAGGGTGTGAATCCAGCGCCAGGTAGACTGAGCATGAGAGAAAAACAAAAGAGATGAAGAAGAGTCTTAATGTGGTTAAAAAGGGTAGCGCAAGAGAGGAGCGCCCAAAAGAATGAGGTGTTTTCCCATGGGAAGCCCTTGATGAAGAATACTCCAAAGAAAGTGAGCAACTTTGGGCTCTATAGGAATGGTCCAAATGACAGAGAAGCGTTGCTTCCACCCAAAACGAGTGGAATGCAAGCTCCAATGAGCATTGAGCTTGTTGAGAGGGAGTTGCTTCTGTGCGAGAAGCTTGTAGCCCACCGAGGTTTATAATTTCTGAAGGGGGTGGCAGAGGGCCAATGCCAATCAAACCACCACGGGCGCTACGTAGTGACACCAATTTTATGCAGACAATCACTAGGTATGAGCTCTTGAATAAGAGAAATGGCTTGTTTTATATATATTTTAATTTTTGTAGAAAAATAAACCTTAAAAGAATAATACATAGAGATCATTTTCCGTGTGGAGAGGAGCTAAATTGCAGCTCCTAGTCATTCATGATATTTTTACGTATGGGAAGAGTTGAAGTACATCTTCCCATTCGTTCACACAATATGATATATAAAAAATATTCCCGAAAACTTAAAATAAAAGAAACTACTCAAAAACGTTTAAACGCTTTCATCAAATTTAACTTCATGTTGTGAATGATCGCAGACTCTTTACCATAGGGGGAACACCTTTCGGCATAAAAATGTGATGAAATGAATAAACAAGAGAATGTATTTGGTTAGCGGGTGAGTCACCTCCATGAAACTCAAGCAAGGGAGATGTGGGACGACCTTGGGCACGTGGAAGCAAGAAAGGTGAAGGGGTGGGCTTAAACAATGTGAAAAATGAGCAATCTAAGAAAGCTATAGGGCTCTAAAGAAAATTGGTTCAATGTGAATGTAGTAGAGACACTCGAATATGCAAAGGACCCAAGAATAAAGGGACATGGCCAAATGAGATTAATACGCATGCAAAAAAAAAAAAAAGGTAAATAAAGTAGTGTAATGCAAGGCGAGAAAGGCAAAAACTCGGTTGGAAAACATGGCAACACAAACAAGTCAAAACCTAAGCAGCTACAAGAAAGCAACAAACCCAAAGAAACCCAAGAGATAATGTGCATGGATTCTGAAAACAAGAGAATGCAAAAATGACCATATTAAAAAAATCACTTTTATTTAAAAAATCTAAGATTAAAGAAAACTCAAAATGTGACCCAAGAAATCCAATAGAGAGGAGTCAACTTATCTATGTGTAGGATAATAAAATCAAAGACTCCGGTATTGATATGTCCTATATGTCAATGGTCATTGGGTATTCCAAGATTGAGACCCTCAAAATTCAAAAGGCCATTTCCCTCAAAAATGCCAATTTAAATTTTTGAAGACAATTTTGGATTGAAATAATGTTTTAATGTGTTCTTAATCTTCACACATGCAATGATGGTGATGGAAACCTTAATAAAGAGGTCCTAAAAATAAACAATGTGCTAAATCTTAATCCAGGGGTTTAAACTAGGTATAATCCTTAATGGTAAATAGGACAAAAATGTGAAAAGGAAGGGTCAAAAGGACATGCATATTTAAATAAACTAGTTTTGAATCAATCCAAATGATCATACAAGGAAGAGAGCTTGAAGAATTTGAGAAGAAATTCTTGTGTTGTGCAAGGTTTTATGGTAATGCCTGAGTGTTTGTGTGATCAAAAGAAGACTATGCATGTGATATAAATGTAAGAAAACATTAGTAAGGCTATTGTGTTTTCATAGATAATGAGAGCATTCATAAACTTTGTCAAAGAGTAATTTCTAAGTTGAATCGAGTGATCGACACCGATCTTAGTGAGAGTGAAAAAACTTAATTATTTTGATACTGTGGAAAGCACTAAGGTTCTTATTTGATTGTGAATGAAAGGTGTCAACACATATTCAAAAGGATTTGTTAACCAATGAGGAAGCTAAGAAGGTATTTGGAAAAGAGGATGGATTGCAATCACAAATGAAGTGAAACTTTTTCTCAAATATTAAAGTATTATCATTGGGTGATGATCTAAAAACCAAATTTAACTAATACACACATATTGATTTTGATATAAAAATAACTTATTTCTTTTTGTATTATTTAATAAAGAATCCTGCAAGTAATGCAAATACTGAAAAAATGATTCACCAAAAACGTGACTCAAGAATTGATAACGGAAACACTTTCTACCACTAAGTGCAGTTGAATGGGACCGATCTATTAGAATCTTGAAAATAATACAAAAATACAAAATTTTGACCTTCTAGTGAAAAAATAACAGGGGTTGCTTTTTACATCTTTAAACTCCACTCCTAGCTCAAGTGAGCATTACAATATTGTAGAATGATAATAAAATCAATTTTGGACTGTTTATGTGCCTATGTATGATAGGTCTTTTTATAGGTTCATCCTTTGTTTTTAGTTTATCCTTTTGGGATTAAAATCCCACATTGGGCGCATGAAAACTCGGTCAACACTTTATATACATAGTGGGTGCGGTTGTTGAGTGGCTTAAAAGCCGCCTAAGCCTATGTGGAGGGCGCTGTAGATAGGATGCATTGCATTGGGGCACATTTAGTTTTCCAAAATGCCTTAATTTGAATTTGCGTGAGCAGGTTGGAGAAATATGCGTTGAAATGAATAGGAAATGTGTGTTAAGTGCAATGAATGGATAATTTAAATAATAATGTTTTAATGTGTTTTGGCATCTTCACACATGAAATGATGATGATGAAAACCTTGAAGGTTAAATAGAGGTCCTAAAAGAGGTCCAAAACCCATTTTTTTAATAAGTCACACAAATGTGTCGCTGACTAGCTGCACATCGTCCAACCTCGCACAAAAACGAGGGGTTGCCCAAAAATTTCAGCGGGTATAACTTTTGCAAATGAGCTCTGTTTCCACAAACAAAATGTGTCAGTTGAGTAATGAGGTATAATTTTTCCCCAAAAATGTGCAACAATTTTTGAGAAGGAAGGGTCACTAAGAAAGGACCAAGAAATAGTTAGAAGCCTTTGAAAAAGGCGCGAATATTTAAATATGTCTTTTTGTAACTAGTTTTGAATCATCATCCAAATGATTCTCATTTACAACTGAGGTAGATTTGAGAGCTAAGGAGTAAATCTAAGAAAGCGTTATGTGCTAAAAATTTTCCAATATTTGGAATGGACCATACCATATAGGTTTCAATTTTTTACCTTCATGTGTTGATGTGAAGCCAAACCGAATCACCAACTTTTATGGTTCTATGTTTATCATGCCTAGCAAGGCTTTTTGAGTGACATTTGTGTGATCGCACAAAAATAAGACTATGCATGTGATATAAATGCAATAATTACATCACGTAAGCATGTGCACATAATAAATATGTTCATCTATTGTTTTTCATAGATAATTGAGAGCATTGACCATCGATCTGTGGATGAAAAAGCGTGCTCTTTTCGCCTCTCTTTTTGTGTCCAGACACTCAAAATTCCCAAGAAATCTAGAATCCGAAGAGATTGATTATAAAGTAGGTAAACCAAAATGAACCAAAACAAACTGAAAGAATAAATGTGTAGTCCCCTTATCTTATTTGTTTAGTAGTGGAATAACACAGTAAATTTTAAACATATAAGTAATTATGTTTTTTGATATCCTACAAAGTCCATGGAAACACTTTGTGGTAATGCACTAATATAGGTTGTTCATGCATTTAGGCCAATAAGCAATATTTTGTAAATGCAACTCATTTGCTTACTTACAGAAATGTCTGAAATAAGAGAAGTATGTGCTTAACATATTGAGAATGGTGGAATGATAATCTTTTCTCCTACTTGTTTCCCACTTACTAAATCCTCATACACTTCTCTAAAATCAACATCATTTGTATATTGTTCCTAATGAGCCAAAGGTGAAATGCTACTAAGGTGTTCGGACAACATGTCGGAAACATTGTTTTGAATACCTTTTTTATACCTAATCAATATGAAATTGTTGCAAAAATCCCATCCACTCGAAATGTCTAGATTGCTGCAATTTGGTTTGTGTTTGTAAATATTGAAGCGGTTGATGGGAGATGGATAAACTTTTCATTAAATAATTTCATTTTTTAACAATTTGAAGTGAATCATAAGTTGGATAGTTTCTCAAAGGTTTATAGTATTTCATTGGGTGATTTTGAAGATAATCTTGATGTCTATATGAAGGAAAAATTACAGTTCGGGCCTAGTGAGGAAGAGTACTTTGCAAGGGGAATTAGAATTAGGTTTGAGATTCCTCCCTAAAACTTATACCACAGTAAGATCACTAGAATGCATTCTTAGAAATGCTATAAGTGAATGTTGAAGCTCTTGTAAAGTGAGATAAGGTGAAAAAAATAGGGTGGGGCTAAAAGTGCAAGAGGAGACCAAGAATGAAAAGAGAAGATTAAGGCTAGAGGAAATAAATTTCAACTCCAAAATTTTCACCACTCCATATTATCCCTAGAAGGTATCTAAAATTGTTTTTCATAGTGGTTTGGACATGACTAGAAGGCTCCAACACAAAAGGTAGTAGAGTACATGACCTTGAGGGTATTAATTGTCAGTTTTGAGTTAGAAAGATAGAAGTTGATAGTAAAAGTTATGTGAATCAAATTGGAGGTTGAAATAAATTGTAAAGGAGCTATTATCCTTAAAGGAGCGATAATCAGATCATACTAATCCAAGAACTAGATGCTAATTAAACACCACGATCAATAAGATAAAAGCAATTCGCAAAAACAACTTTAATAAAAACTTTGCAAACAAATGAGCAACAATATCATATATTATTATGGAACTCAATGAAATACAATGAGAATGAGCCTTGCTTATATAGGACATGAATTAAAATCTAAGAACCAATCAAGGTCGTAGATCAAGCCATAAATCAAGGAAAGAACTAGTCATCAAAGAACTAGTCAAGACCATAGATTTAGGAAAGAACTAGACATCAAGGATCTAGTCAATACCATAGATCAAGGAAATAATTATGCCTAACAACTAGATAATATCCCCCTAATATCTAAATAAATAAAATGAAATATCCACACACATAAGTGGGTGAGGATAAATACAATAAAGGTAAATAAATTACCTAGGTGAACATGAGCTAAGGTAAATACCTACTCTAACACCCCCCTCAAGTGAAGCTAGGGGCCAAAATAGAAGTGGCATGTCCACAGTATGAGTCCCGACAACTAGGCCTGATGAGGTACTCATGTACAATATATCCATGAAGAAATCTCAAACCAAAAGAAGAAAATAATCTGCTAGAAGGAAAGAGAAAGAAGAAGAAGAAGGAATATGTTCTCATGAACACCCCCAAGAACAACTTCTAAAACCCCAAGCATTCCACACAACTCAAGGTAGAAAGGTAATGCAAAAGGCTTTGTAAATATGTCCGCAACACTGCTATTGAGTTGGAATGTACTCCAAGTAAATAACTCCATCCTGAATGTGATGACGAATGAAGTGTATGTGTATCTCAATATGCTTGGTCCACTGGTGCTCAACTAGGTTGTGAGAAATGTGAATTACACTTTGGTTGTCACACCAAAGTATAGTTGGTGAATCCTGTGGGAATCCAAACTCTGTCAATAAGTATCAAAGCCAAAGAATTTGCTTGACTTGCTCTAATTGCTACCATGTACTCTACCTCTAAAGATGAAAGTGCAATACCCTATTGCTTTTGCATGCCGAAAAAGCTGGAGATGAACCAAGACAAAAAAGATATCCAGAAGTGGAACATTTGTCATCAATAGAACCTATCCAATCTGAATCTGTATACCCAATCAACTAAGTAGAATCCTTAGTGTAGTGTAGGCTAAAGTGGAAAGTGCCTTGCATATGGTGCAAAATCCTTTTACCAGCCTGCCAGTGACTACTATGAGGAGAATGTGAAAACTGAGATACAAGCCCTAATGCAAATGAAATATCAGGGTGATTATGGGTTAAGTACATGAGACTCCAAACCAACTTCCTATATAATGTAGGATCACAAAGTGGTGTGGTAGATGTGGAAGTAAGAGTAACCCCAGGCGAAAAGGAGATGGAATTGACTTGCAATAAGCCATATCAAAGCATGAAAATGATCATGGGTGTACTTTTGCTTACTCAAATGAATCCTTGAATATGTATGAGAAATCTGCAAACTTAGGAAATAATGTAATAACCCAAGATCTGTCATGTTAAATTGTGTAAAAAGAGCCCTTTGAATAGTTTGAATATGTGAAGATGAAGCGCCATTAAGTAACAAATCATCAAAATACAAGACAATTATCACAATATCCTCACCAACATGCTGTAGATATCTTGTATGATTAGAGTGGCAATGAACAAAACCTAGTAGATAGAAGAAAATAATCCATCTTCTTATACCAAGACCGAGGGTATTGTTTGAGACCGTAGAGAGACCTTGAGTCTAAAAGCAAGAGAAGAATATTGAACAAATCCATCCGGTTTCTCCATGTATATTTCCTCTTGTAAATCTCCATGTAAAAAGGCACTCTTCACATCCATCTTGTATACAAACCACCCATGTGATGCATCAATAGCAAGTACAAGGTGTACAAAATCCATCTTAGCAACGGGTGCAAAAGTCTCAGAGTAATAAATACTTTCAACTTGTGAAAAACCCTTTGAAACAAGACGATCCTTATACTTGTCAATGGACCCATCAATTGCATATTTGGTTCAGTATACCCACTTACACCTAACCATATTTCTTCCTTTAGGAAGAGATAAAAAATCCCAAGTATGATTCTTCATCAAAGAAGAATACTTAGCTGCCATTGCATCATCGCACTCCTATATCCCATGAGCTTATGAAAGGGACTATGGATCCTTAGAAAGCGCTTGACACAAAAGTCTAGAACTTTTAGAATGTGCATGATGATGCCTAGTGGGTGGAAGATCTTGTATGAAAGGTGTTTCCTTAGAAACTATAGTATGATCCCACTTAGACATAGTGATAAAATCTCCAAAATGACTCTACTTCATCAAATTAGTCAGCACAAAGAAGGAAAAATAATACATAGAGGTTCTGTCTTTTTAGTAACAGGACCGCCACTCTATGCAGAGTGATGGTTACAAAACCACCGCCCAACTAGGGTGGCGGTCTTAACTCTCTTTGATAGAAAAAAAAAAAATATGAAATGAACAACCTAGAATTTGGAAGGTTGTCATGTCTCTTCTCCTCCATGACCTTTCCCATTCTCTAGTGCATGGGAGGACATGAGAAAGGCTATAAATACATGTTTGTAGAAGAGAATAGGATCATCGAAGCATGAAAGCAAGTGAGCAAGAAGTTCTTAGTGCTGGAATTGTGTTTTGTAGAAGAAAGGAGTGTTGAGACAAAGCAAACAAGTAATTGGGAGGAAGTGTGAGATATTATCTACTTCTCTTTCATACTTATTGTAATTTTGTACTTATTGTTTTGAATTGGCCAATAAAAGTGGGAAGAAAGAGCAATTTCCCTTCCCAGACTGGTTTTCCTCCTCTGGAGGTTTCAGGATAAAACTTGTTGGTGTTTATGAGCTTAAATTCTTTCCTTTCTTGCAATTGTGGATTCTAAGCATAAGCATAATTCATTCACTAGCTATCTCTGTCATTTTCTAATAGAAAGTAGAACAACAACAGTGTTTAATTTGTGATTATGTGGATAATTCCAAAGTTGAAGAGTTTACAGATCATTTTGGTATCAGAGCTAACAAGTATCCAGGATTGTGGTATTCGTTCTTGGATTTGTATGATAGTGATGAGATCTAAAGGCGAAGAGGCTTTACCTTGTGATCCAAAATTTCTACAAAGAAGTGGAAACAAAGAATTCGGGGACAAATGGAGGAAGAGAACTTGGTCCGTAGAATCGAGATGCGTTGGAGACCATGATGGATAGGATGTTTAGAAGGAAAGAAGAACTTGCAGATTTGTAGAAGACAACTTCTGTCAAGCAAGACTCCATGGACTCAGTGGTTTGGGGCTTAGCTGAAAAGTTTGGCATAGGAGGAGCCACCATGAGGAAGATTATGGGGAAGAGCATGAAGAAGAGACTTCAAACACAAGAGAAAAGGTAAAATCTGATCATACTCCTTTTAAAGTTGAGACGAAAGTTGAGATTAAAAGCTTTGAAGGACAAGTAGATGCAGAGTTGCTTGATAAATGGTTAAAATAGTTAGAAGTCTACTTTAGCATCCATAATGTCACTGAGGCAGAGGATCACCTTTGCACATCTCAAAATGGAGGGACACTGCTCTGGTTTGGTGGGAAACCCATCTAACCACTTGTGAAAAGAAGAAGCATCCTATTGTGAAATCTTGGAAAGAATTTAAAGAATTACTTAGAGCTAACTTCTATCCTATTGGCCACAAGATGAAATGATTAAATGGTAGTATTTTAGACAAGGAAGTGGTCAAAGTGTGCAGGACTATACTACGGAGTTTTGAGAGGTAGGCCATGTTGCTAAACATGGACTTGGAGGATGAGGATATTTTGACTAAGTACTTGGGAGGACTTCACACTCACCTTGAAGAAAATTCATCTCCACAAAGCCCAAAGATCTCAATGAGGCGTGTGTGTGCAGGCATACTACATAGATGATGAAAAGAAGCAAGGAGAAGCAGAGCCAAGGGCAAAGTAGTTGACAAATCAAGAAAAAAAGAGTATGGGAAAACAAGTAACAAGGGTAAGTGGAAAGGGAAAGGTAAACAAGCTGCCACTACTTTAAATACTTGTAAAGATCCCAAGAATTTTTGTAAGAATTGTGATATCAATGGTCATATTGATGCTACATGTTGGAAGTTGCATCAGAGTTACATCGAAGAACCGAACCAAGGACTCAAAGAAGTCCATGACAAGCTGTAAAAACAAAAGGGAGGTGGAAATCGAAGATGACTCTGATGTAGATGAAAGGCTTGGATGCACGGCCACCAACATGGACAGCCAAGAAGAGGAGATGAGTAGACTATTCCAGATCAAAATCCAGATCAAGAGAACTAAGGTAAATGCTTTGGTTGATACCGGTTCTCAGTCTAACTTGATTTCTGAAGTAGTTGTAAAGAAGCTTGGTCTTGAGACTTATGAGCATCCACACCCTTATCCTTTGGGTTGGGTGAAGAAGGGTGTTGAAATTAGGTAACAAGAAGATGTAAGGTCAAGTTTGGGATAAATTCCCAGTATATTGATGTTTTGGAAGATGACGTTATTCCACTTGATGCTTTTGATGTTGTATTGGGAGTCCTTACTTGTATATTAGGGATGCTATATTTATGAGAAGGGAAAACCGATACAGATGGGTCAAGGATGGGATCAACTACAACATCCAGGCACACCAGCGTAAGACACGAGTTACTATGGTGAGTGCTAACCAGAAAAATGACTTATTAGGAAAATCATAATCAATTTTGTTTACTTTTGTTAAAGGATAAACAAGATGGGGTAGAAGTTTTAGATATTTCTAACCAAGGAAAGCATGATTTGGATAGTATTATTCAGTCTTTTTAGGAAGTATTTTAGGCTCCCAGTGGGTTACCACCAAAATGGGAAGTAGAGCATGAGATTCAGCTATTGCCAGAGTCCCCTCTACCGAACATCGGGTTGTATAGGCAATCCTTGCTTGAGAGTACTGAAGTAAAGAAACAACTCCATGAACTACTAGACCAAGGGTGATACGTCGAGCACCTCACCATGTGGTTCGCCTATTGTGATGGTGCCAAAGAAGGATGGTTCTTGGAGAATGTGCATCGACTACGCGCTTTGAACAAGATCACCATAAAGAACAAATATCCACTTCCCCGCATAGATGATCTCTTGGACCAGCTTCACATGCCAAATTCTTCACGAAGTTGGATCTCAAGTCGGTTATCACCAAGTCTAGAATGAAGGAGGAGGATATATGGAAGACTGCCTTCAAGACAAAACAAGGTTTGTATGAATGGTTAGTACTTCCTTTTGGGTTTATAATGCACCCACTACATTTATGAGATTGATGAATGATGTATTGTGGGATTTCATAGATTCATGTGTCATTGTATATCTAGATGATATCTTGATTTTTAGTGCCACATGGGAAGAACATCTAACTCATTTACAACAAGTCTTGCAAGTTCTCAGGGAGAAACAACTGCTTTGTAATATGAAGAAATGTGAATTTTCCAAACAGTCACTTGTCTATCTTGGGCACGTGGTTGGAGGAGGAGAGCTATGAGTGGATCCAAAGAAGGTGGAAGCCATCACTAATTGGCCAACACCAATAGGAGCCATAGAGACTAGGATTTTTGTGGGAGTAGTACAGTACATGTGGAAGTTCATTCGGGCTTCTCCGTGATTGCAACACCTCTACACACATAGTCGCACAAAGAGTAAGGGTTTTGACTAGGGTAAGGAACAAGACAAATCCTTTGAGTTATTGAAATACAAGATTAGTCATGCTCAGTACTTGCTCTTCCTAATTTTTAGTAGCCTTTTGAAGTAGAGACAGATGCTTAGTGATTATGTTATGGGCGTAGTGTTGCTTCAAGGAGGTAAACCCGTATGTTATCATTTGAAACTTTCACTTCAAAAGTTAAAGGATATTCAATATATGATAAGGAAATGTATGCACTAGTTCAGGAAATTAAAAAATGGAAGCATTATTTGTTGGGTAAAGAAACTATGTGTACTGCCTGACCACAAACCTCTCAGTATTTACAAGCACAGTCTAAATTTACAACAAAAAGGCACTATAAATGGATGGGGTTCCTTCAGCAGTTCCATCTGGTGATCAAATACAAGAAGGGTAGTACAAAATTGGTGGCAGACATGTTGTCTAGGCCACCCACATAGGAGAAATTTTCCTGTTTGGCCACTATCTCTTAGATCGAGCCCTTCACAAAGGAAGCTTACGAGAGAGGCATATGCCCAGGACAAGAGACTTTGGGGTGACATTTCAGCGTAGTTGTAGTCCCAAGGACTGAAAGGATAGGGATTGAAGATTGTTATCTCAAGGATGGGCTGCTCTACCGATGGGGGAAGCTTTGTGTGCCTAAAGAAGAAAGACTTCTATTGATGAGGGAAGCACATACCTCGAAAGTAGTGGGACATTTTGGTGTTGGTAAGACCCTAGCCCACTTGCAAAGGTACGTGTATTGGCCCAATATGCAAGAAGAAGTATCAAAATTTATACGTGGATGTAAACTTTGTTGTACCAGCAAGCCTAAGACTAGGAAGGAGGGTTTGTATATGCCTTTTTAGTACCTACTCATCGTGGGAGGACATTTCTATGGATTTTGTAGGAGGATTACCTATGTCTAAACATGGCCATGACTATCTCTATGTTTTTGTTGATAGATTTAGTAAGATGTGTATTCTTATGGCATGTAAAAAGAAATAGTAAAAGCACATGAGGCAGACAAATATTTTCTTTGCTAATGTATGGGTGCATTTTGGTTTGCCAAAGTCTATTGTTTTTGACAAGGGATTCAGGTTCTTGGGGAAGTTTTGGACTACTTTGTGGGACAAGATGGATACCAGGTTATAGAGGAGCACAACTTTCCATCCATACAGACAGATGGACAGACAAAGGTGGTGAACAAGACTTTGGTATAGTTGATCAGAGGGTATAACAACAAATACCAAGGACTTGGGATGAGTCCTTAGCCTACATTCAACATTCCTATAAATGGGCAAGTACACACATCCACTATGAAGTCACCGTTTGAAGCATGCTTGGGATATCTACCTACAAATCCATTGGACATAGCAGTTGGGAAGCAGGATGAGGAGGAGACATGAGACATCAGAGGTGACTAGAGAAAACAAATTCATTGAGAGGATCGGAAAATCCATCTCAAAGTCAAAGAACAACTAGAGAAATCTCAAGCCAAGTACAAAGCTAGGCATGATCAACATAGGAGGGAACATAAGCTTCATGTTGGAGATAGAGTTTGGCTTTACTTGAGCAAGGAGAGACTACAAGGTCAAGCACGGAAGCTCAAGCCACTACGATATGGGCCCTTCACCATATTGGAGTAGGTTGGAGAAAATGCCTTTTGACTTGATTTACCATCATTTATGAGGATGTACTCTATAGTAAACTATGAGAACTTGCACCTATATGAGCCATCCATGCTAGATGAAGATGAAGGACTATAGTTGCTACCTTCCATTGAGGATTGCATCTTGGACTCACGAGGTGAATTGGAGGAGGATGTAGTGCTTTGCAAGTGAGAAGGTCAGAGAGACTAGGAGAGGTCCACAGGAGTCTTGGCAGATTGGACTGAAAGGAAAGACACCAAGGTAGGCCCGGTGGTACTCGAAGGAGAAAGTGAGGGAATTATTTCCTCATCTACTCCCCCACTAAGCTTTTGTGGGACCAAAATCCTCCTAAGTAGGGGAGGTGTGATCCATAGGGATCCAAAATGACTCTACTTCATCAAATCAGTCAGCACGAAGAAGGAAAAATAATACACGGAGGTTATGTCTTTTAGTAGTAAGGACCGCTGCTGCATGTAGCAAGTGGGTTACATAGAACCACCACCCAACTAGGGGGTGGCGGTCTGGGACCATCGGTTTGTATTGGGTGGTGGTCTGGCTCTTTCGGATAGAAAACAAAAATATGAAATAAACAACCCATAATTTGAAGGTTGTGTGTCTCTTCTCCTCCATGACCTTTCCCATTCTCAGTGCATGGGAGGACATGAGAAAGGCTATAAATACATGTTTGTAGAAGAGAATAGGATCATCGAAGCATGAAAGCAAGTGAGAAAGAAGTTCTTAGTGCTGGAATTGTGTTTTGTAGAAGAAAGGAGTGTTGAGATAGAGAAAACAAGTAATTGGGAGGAAGTGTGAGATATTATCTACTTCTCTTTCATACTTATTGTAATTTTGTACTTATTGTTTGAATTGGCCAATAAAAGTGGGAAGAAAGAGAAATTTCCCTTCGATTGGTTTTCCTCCTCTGGAGGTTTCCAGGATAAAACTTGTTGGTGTTTATGAGTTTATATTCTTTCCTTTCATGTAATTGTGGATTCTAAGCATAAGCATAATTCATTCACTAGCTATCTTTGTCATTTCTAATAGAAAGTAGAACAAAATGCTGATGAATAATATCGTGAGTTACTAAAATTTCATAAAATGCATTGCTGAAGTACTCCCCCATTATCAGTACAAAGGTTCTTTATGCAACTAGAAGATTGTTTCTCGACCAAATCCTTGAAGACTTTGAAGTGTGAAAAAACATCACTTTTTACTTGAGAAAATAAACCCAAGTACGCCTTGATAAATTATCAATAAATGTAAGTGCATACTTAGCTCCATTGAAAGAGGGGGTAGGAAAAACCATCAAGTCACTATGCACAAGCTCAAGTGGTGAAGAAGCTCTCTTAGAAAAATTATTAGGAAAAGGATCTTAGTGTTGTTTCCCTAATGCACAACCATGAAAAACTCCTTCAAGACAAGAAAATCTAGGAAGACCATCTACCATACCATGAGTGCTCAACTCCTTCAAATATCTGTAATTGAGATGTCTAAATCTCTCATGCCAAAGCTTACTCTCTGAATCTGCATGAGAAACCAATCTTGTCCCTATAGAGGAAGTGTCATCAAAACCCTAAAAGTGATATAGTCTAGAATTATGATCAACAATACCTTGAGCAACAAGTGAATGAGGATCCAAAAAAATTTTGTACTACGCCCCATGTGTGGTGTAAAAGTAACTGTTTTCCTTGATCATAATGAAAGATTTGATATCTGAGAAAAAAATTTTGGTGATGTTGGGAACTTATAGTGCATCTTGGATACTACCACCATCAAGGTGTATATCACCTTTTCCCTCAATAGAAATAAAGGAAGAATCTCTAACCTCAATTTTGGAAGTAGAACTCAAACCTAGAGAAACAAAAGACTCCTTGGAAGAAGTCATGTGATGAGAAACACCATAATCTATAACCCAACTATCTACAAGTGGTGAATGAGATCTCCCAACAACATTAAGTGCTTTGCCATGCTGATTAGAAGGTGGTGGAGTGGAGATAGAAATTTTTGTTTCTTGATATGCATCCTCTAAAGTTTGAATTTTCTTATAACACCTATGTTCTTCATGACCACTACCCCCATAAAAAGAGCATGAAAGGCTAGAATTATTCTTGGATTTAGAAGACTCCTTGGGTTTAGAGTTATTTTCTTTGGGTTTAGGAGCATTTTGAGATGGAGAAGGGGTGGATTTGGTTTTACTTTTGGTTTTCCCTTGCCCTTAGGATTATATGCAACTAATGCCTTTTGAGAGGTGGAAGACTCAAGGTTAGACAGTTTGGATTCTTCCCTAGTAAGTCTTTCACAAAATGTTTCTAAGTTAGGAATTTTGAATGTGTCACCTAAGGAATCCATACTAGAGAAAAAGGTAGAAGCAAAAATTTGGAATGTCCTCTCAACTTGGATAGAATTAAGTAAACACACTCTTCATCTTTCTTATCTCTTCCAATCCCCTTCATTTGTGTCAAAAAGGCTTGAACTTGATAAGATAGTATATAATTGTTGGAAAATCTTGGGATTAATAGAGGTGATCTCAATTTCAAGTGCATGGCTCTCATAAGATCCACCTTACCAAATAAATCCTCTAATTTTTCCCATATTTTGAAAGGAGAGTCACATTTTTCCAAATGAAACAAAATATTATCATGTACATAGAGTTCCTATCAAAACCTTACACTCATCAAAATTGCACTAGTACCAAAATTTCTCATATTCTCTAGTGAACACTAGTTGTTACGAAGAATTTAAATCCCATAATCCTTTCCACTTAATTATTGTTTCCATTCTTGGTTTCCAAGTGTGGTAATTATGTGTTGTTAATAACTCAACATAATTTAATGCAAAAGTAGATGCCATTCTAAAAACAAATCACCAAAAGAAATGCAAGAACCAAGCAATGAAACAAGAGCCCCCAGATTTTGGCACTTTATAATGAGGGTGTATTACAATATGACACTTTATAATTATAATGTGATTCTCAAAATAAATATTTCTAATGGAAAGAACACGAAAAATAAGCACTTTTACAAAAAAGGGCACTCAAATATGAGTTTCCGATCAAAAAGATACAAGCTTTACATTTATGCTCCACTATTTATTATAGTTTCCACTAAAACAAAATAAATTTTAGTCTTCACCCACAAATAAAATGAAAGGGGGTTGGAGTTAAGCACATACTAGTATGAATCACAAGCTTTAAGCCCTCATAGGTGACCATACCTTTGATGAAGAATTTGATAAGATAAAAGTAATTCACCAAAATATTAATCTTTGCAAGTAAATGAGAATTATTATGGAAATAAATGAAACAATGAGAATGAGCCTTACTTATATATCAAAAAGGAATATCAATCTAAGAACTAGTCAAGGTTGTAGATCAAGCCATAAATCAAGGAAAGAACTAGACATCAAAGAACTAGTCAAAACCATAGATTTAGGAAAGAACTAGACATCAAAGATCTATTCAATACCATATATCAAGGAAAGAACTAGTCAATACCATAGATCAAAGGAAATAACTATGCTAACAACTAGATAATATCCCCAATATCTAAATACTATAAAAAGAAATATCCACACACATAAGTGGGTGAGGATAAATACAATAAAGGTAAATAAATTACCTAGGTGAACATGAGCTAAGGTAAATACCTACTTTAACATATCCTTGGTAAAGACCCTTTAGGAGTTATCATCCTGGCGAAGACTATTTAGGTCGAGAGATGTTCATTTGTATTAAGAACTAGTAGAGAAACAAGAAAGGTAGATTTGAGGATATGAGTAAGTTGGTCATTTCTTTTAGGCCTGAACCTTTGTTAAGTTGATTTCTAAGTTTGTGTGATTCCTAAGAGGAAGGATATATGACTTACAAGCCATTCAAAGTGATTATGTCAGGTTATAGAAATAATTGAGCCATTTTAGGCATAGGTGAAATGCTCCTTTACATAATTTGAGTAATTTTTTATTATTCCTCTTGAATGTTTTGAAATAATGATGAAATGTGAAAAATGACTACATGAAAAATGAAAACCTACACACGCACAAACCCAAAATGCACAAATTCCAAGAACAATTGTTAAGAATAGTTATCATGATTCCAATAAAGTTAACAAAAACTTACACGAGGAATGGTAAAAACAAAACCGGAACTAATAAGCAACCCAAAATGAAAAGTGCACATTTAATGAATCCTCAAGCTCTAATACCATCAAAGAGTGTTCGTGAGAATTGATACAGAAACTGTGCACCATGATGAAGTTGCACTCCAATGGTAATGTGGTAGCTCTAACGTAATCAACAAGATTCGAACAATGGAAAATCATGCAAATAGAAAAATAGGTCTGTTCATGCTCATAGATCAAAAAAAGGAGGGTACATATAGGAGTGTTGTGTAACTCCCATGCATGGAAAATCATTCCCTGTAAGAGGGAAAGAGGAGTTACAATTCCAAATAAGGAATGTAACTCCTATGACACCATTGACACATATGAAATGACAGATTCTATGATAGAATCTTCCACTTGTCATATAACTCCTAAGACCTATGACACTGCTAAGTGAGATGACTCACCACGTGATGTGGACGAGACCCCTAGGATGATGAGGAAATTCATACACACCAATAGATACCACTTGTTTATTGCACTTGTTTTGGTTCAAAAAAACATTTTTAATTTTATTTTCCTTTATTTTGATGATCTCATGAGGTCAATTGGCTTCTTTTCAAGGACTTCTTGGTTTTATGCATGGTTCATTTTAAGAGACCTCTTAGAAATTGGAGGTGGAAAATACCTAGTGAATATCCCTAGAACCGGTTTCACTAAAAGGTGAATTTACCAATTTTTCAGAATTGAATTTTCACCCACTTTTTTTTGAGTTAGAGAGATTACGAGTCGAGAAATTGACACGCGCGAAACTAACATTATTGACGTGTGTCAACCATGCATCAGTGTCCCGCGTCAACAAGGCTTGTTGACGTGCATCAACAAGCCTTGTTTACCGTGACAACAAGGCTCATTGTCCGTGACAACAAAGCTTGTTGTCGCGTGATCAACAAGGCTTGTTGTCGCATGCATCAACAAGGCTTGTTGATGTGCATCAACAAGGCTTCTTTGTCGCACACGCGTCTTAGCCTTGAAACCCTGCTTTTGTCTAATAAATACCCTCTCGTCGGTCATTTTCATGTTTACATGTTCGGCTCTCAATTTTTTTGTATACAGAATCCATCATCTAGGTTAGGTATAATCAAGCTCAAGGACAACTACAATGGTGACTACGAGTGCATCCTAAGCTCAAGACAAAAATTTAGACAAAAATCCAGTCAACCCACAAGCCCTATCCATGGGAAAGATACTCTACAGAACCTTTGTGCCCCCACATCCAGAATGTTTTACAAATGAATTTAGAATACAAGGATTTGATTGATGCATGTGAGTTTGGTGGGCTCGTTAAGATGCCCCATTTCAAAACAGACCATGATATTTTGAACTACCTTCTCTCCTCATACAATACAAAGGATGACCTGTTTAATGTTACTGTGGACAATGGTCAAATGTTTCAATTCGGTATTGACCCAGCTGATATTCATCAGTTTACAGGCCTCCCATTCAAAAATTTACCCATTGTTACAATGAAGGCAACACTCGTCGAAGACGATAAGAAATACCTCAAATGAATTTCGGTTTCCATGTTGATTGTAAGTGTAAATTGTTTTCATTTGTCATTTTGTATTCGGTTTCGATTTTGATACAATTCAAATTTATATTAATTCCAACATTTTTTGGCATTTGTAGCTCATGTCAATAAATCCAGACGTGGTGTGGATACGTAAGGAATTACACACCACTTTCTTGCTGCTATGATTTCCTTCTTTCAAGCTAGAATAGTTTTGCAGGGTTGGCAAATAGATATACCAAACTGGGCCATTACATACATTCTTGCAACTATTGGAAAGCAAAAATTTGATTGGTGCACCTTTTTATAAAAAAATAAGAACTGACATTACAAATGCAAAGCTTTCAGAAAAACCTAGTCATTCACACCACAAACTATCTCCTTGGCCTTTATTACGAGGCTCTTTTAAATTTAAAAACAAACCAATTCCCACTTGCACGGATGAGGCATTGATGAATTTGTCAATTCCATTTCAAGAAAAACATGTATAAACTATAAAGTTTGTATTTTGACATTAGAATGACAACATGTATTAACTATTTACTATTTGCAGAGAAGATTTTTGGAGGCCATTCCCCGAAAAAGGTGGCATCAAGAGGAAGAGGCCAACTACACGCTGAGGCGTCGAGAGATTCACAATCTGAAATGGAAGCTCACTCATCTCCGAACTGCCAACCATTTGAATTCGTTAAATGCCAGAGAAGTAATACCCTTACATGTATTATTTACAAATTCCAAATTTTTATTTTCATTTACCCTTACATGTTGATGACATTACGAGGGACTTTGGACCATATGCGCGCTTCTCAAAGTCAACCTCTCTTCCCAACTCACTCATTTTCGAGTCATATGCATATGTCTCTTCTCAACAACCACCTCAACAATCCTAGTAATAGACAACTCAAAACCACCAATTACTACTCCAACATGGCCACCTTAAGCACCATGACAACCTACCCCTCAACAACAAGGTACAAGTTTTGAATAGTACTTCATTTAATTTCATAGTTTTTGCATAGTTTAATAGTTTTTCATATGATTTTTCTTGAACTTTTCAGCACATTGCAATCCTTCGCCTTCTATACAAATAGCGGCACCACCCCCTCCTCCACCAATAATATTCAAAATGCCAACCAGAGGATCAGGAAAAAGAACATTGGTAAATGCATGCCAATTCCTCCGGCCCCTAGTGGGACACTAAACATTACCTCCTCGTTTTGAATTCCAACCCTCTCACTCGGTGGCTTTCCCAGCGCAATGGGCATATCAATTTTAAATAATATAAATTTAGATGAAGATTACTTGGGCATTGATAGTAATGACCCAACATGATTTTTCAATACACGTGAGATGATTCAAGGCCAACATGTATACTTCTATTTCAACATAATTTATTCAACTTTCATTACATTTCACTTTAGATTTATTTGTTTGAATATTGATTTATTTTATCACAAATAGGATCAGAGCCACCCAAAGGTAGAAATAAGTAGCAATCGATCAACCCAAAAGCCCCCATACCTCTCTAATGAGATCATCTTCTTCAGATACAGATGGTGAACAATTCTTTACCTTTTCCTTTAGAGAACTTAATTGGTTATGATTTTCAATCCCATGTTGATGAGTTTATTCTACCTCATATTAGTCAGCTCATAGAATGGGAGAGAAGGGCTAAAGTACTAATCAATGAGATAATAAGTTGTTATGAAAATTATTGGCAAAGGGATAGTTTATACGCTGTTGAGTCAGAATCAACTGCGAAGATGAATTCCTTACTTACCCAAGTAAGAAGTGGGACATCACGTATAATAACAACTATAAAGATGTCATTTTGGATAAAACATTAAACAAATTGGAAAATATTAGTATTAAAGCTTAGACATATTTTAACAAATGGTCTAAGGACAAGGATCTCAGTAGCGATATTGCAAATGCCAAGAGAGATAGAGCGGTCGTAAGTATTATCACTTTCAAACAATATTTTTTGTTAATTTGAAGTTTTCTTATTTTAGTAATATGTTTAATTGAGATCAATTTTTTTGTGTAGTTGAAATATGAAAATTTGAAGAGTCAAGCAAAGGTTTTCAAGTTCACTTGGAAACCGCGAAGAACAGTTTATCCGCAGTGAAGAATTTGAAAAAAATATTGTTTTGGTTAACAAAAAACAATACACTAAAGTGGATAATTAAAGAGCATGGCTTGACCCTGAAATTTTATTCAAAACCAAGGCAGCTGCTGATCCAAGTTTGCTATCCCATGGAGATGTGACAAAGAAGAAGAAAGAATTGTAAAGAATCTAGACAGTGTTGCGGAAGA
Organism: Taxus wallichiana var. yunnanensis; assembly: GCA_018340775.1. Classification (NCBI taxonomy): domain Eukaryota; kingdom Viridiplantae; phylum Streptophyta; class Pinopsida; order Cupressales; family Taxaceae; genus Taxus; species Taxus wallichiana. The sequence goes on from CM031240.1 coordinate 1,053,537,805, forward strand.
TCTCATAAGTTCTAGGATTATTCCTGCCATTGGGGAAAGGGGTACAGGCGGAGAAGCCATTGGGGAAAGGAGTACAGGAGTGGAAGCCATTCGGGAAAGGGGTACAAAAATTGAGGGTTGAAAAATTTCATTATTGAGGGTGGAAACTTGAAAAATAGAATCTATAATATTGAAAATTTGAAATACTTTATAATATTTAATTTTATATCTTCCTATATATTATGTATAGAATATCTATATTGTATAATGTATGTGGTGTTTATGTTTCATTTGAATTTGATGGTGTTATGATAATCTTTAATTTTATAACTTCCTATTTATTATGTATAGAATTTCTAGATTGTATATGGTGTTTATGTTTCTTCTCTACTTGTAATGATGATTGCATTAGATGTGGATGATGACATTAGAATATAATCATAGTCTCATAGATATGGATGATTATGAATTGTATGTGGCCGTAGATTTAGCTTCAAAACACGATCATAGAATCGGATGATGATAATGGATAATTGTTTTAAGAAAATTTGGAATGTAGTACGACAGAGACATTTAAACGTTCTCAAAATCTTTTTCTCTATACTTGTAATGATATGATGACATTAGAATGTATATAGATGATGATGAATGTTGATAATGGATAATTGTTTAAAAAAAAGGAATGTGTTAGGACAGAGACATTTTTGCACATTTAAAATAGATAAATAATTGTTTTAATAATAATTGGAGTGTCAGGATTATGATAATGATATGATGACATTAGATGTGGATGATGACATTAAAATATATATGGATGATGATGAATTTTATGTGGATGTAGATTTAGCTTCAAGCACGATCGTGGATGATGAATTGTATAATGGATCGTGGATTATGAATTGTATAATATGGAAAAATCTTCCTCTCTTTGTAAAATTCAATTGTGTGATTTTATCCCACAAAGTTTAAAAATATATCAAAGCATTTTGCAAATATAAAAAATAAATTAAACATAATTGTAAAAAATCAAGAAATGTCATATGATAGGGTTTAAGTTACCTCTTGTGTTTTAGATGGCTGTGAAATCATCCTTTGTAGTGTGCTAGATCTTTGATTTAAGAAAACTCAACACGAGAAATGGATTAGTAGATAGATGGGTGAGTTGCCTGACATTGTCAATCCCGAGAAGTGTGAGCTTCCTTGGATGGATGTCAACCCACATTTTCAAAAAAAAGATGAAATAATTGTATTTAAATAAATGTAAATATATATACCTATAACATCTTTAATGATAACAAGAGCTGAAACAAAATTTAAGGTGACAAACAATAAAAGTAAGGTGAAGGAGATACCTATTTAAAGTTGAAACAATCCATTATCAATAGCTTCTTCAAACTCGATGTTCTCTTCTGTAGAGTGTGATGATGCGCCAATTCCACTCTCATCATTGGGAACAGTTGTACTTGTAGCTGTATTATTCACACCTCTTCTTTTGCAAAGGGAATTCCAATGCGCAATTGCTCTGTTGAAAGGAAAGGTTTCCATGGAGTAGCGAGATACATAACACCTCATGCAACTTTCTATATTTTTATCCAACCTGTTTCTCAGTTTTGATTTTATAAATGATAAAGCACTAAAAACCCTTTCGTCCTCCACAAACCCCAAAATCATTGTTTGGCATAACTCATATAATCTGAAATATTCACTGATGTCTTCTTGTAAGATAGAAATTTTATAGATTCCTCGCCACATCCTTGTAATAGCACCACTTTCAGAAGGTTCGTCTAAATTTTTATATTGGTTCCTCATTGTTGTTGCAAAATTTATTGATTGAAACTTTAATAAATCAACATTCAATATACCTTTGATTTCCATACCCTTGAACTCTAAAGTCTTTGTGAAATGTTCCATTATTGTACCCATGGATTTATGGAAATGCTTTCTTACAAAGTCTGCATGACCACCTTCAGTATTCCAAAAATTAGGATTCATCACACCCATTGCTTCAAGAATTTTATCTTTGGAGAAACGTTCTCTAATTTTTGATGATAAGGATTCTAAAATTTTAAAGCTTTATTCTTGTTTCAACTATAACAGACTCAAAGAGATTACGTGTCACAAGAACATCTTCTTGTTCCGATCCTGTAATATCTTGACGTTTTTGCAAAATGTGTAGTGGTATGTCCCTCCCATTAACAGTGATGTAGAGGTGATCGTGGATATTAAATCTCAAATAGTTACTGGGATTTTAAAGATCTAATAAAGCTTTCCAATTCTCAAAAACAAGTGTATCAAAACTATCTTGGGAACAATACAAGATATCAATACTTTGACATACCATTTTTCTCATCCGTATAAAATCCACAATATAGATTAATCTCCCTTGTGCATGCTTCATTAGTGTATTGATCTCCTGCAACATTGGAAGAATACCAACCAATGTAAGCAATGTCTCCAAATCAGTTAAACAAAACAACAAGTCCCTCACCCTATCAACTTCATGACGATATTTGTGCATGAAACCAACCAACGAAGGATACTCCTCACGAACTTTGCATGTAGGTTCATACAAAGAGATCCATCTCATCTCAACATCTTTCAGAAGTTTTTTGCCATCTGTAATTCCAATTGTGAATTTCTGGAACTCAAGAAATCACTTTGGGCTGCTTTCCATATAGGCATGAAGTTCTCTTATAAGGTCTTCTAATTTAGCAACATTTTCATAGTTTCTTACCATTTTATACACTAAATTCATTTTGTGAGCCATATAGTGAATTGGTAGCATATATGGGGCCACTATTGTTTGTAATCTAACACGCATCCTGTTTGGTGACCCTGCGCATGTGATGATGCACCATCTGCTCGACGCATACCAACTTCGTAGCGATATCATAATCAGTCATTCCAAAAATATCTTTCAAATGAGAAACAACTATTTAATGTAGGTTTTCAGCATTACGATTTTAACCATTTTCATAACACCCACAGATGAGGTTTCCTTATATGATTTTCTAAAGTATAGATGTGGATACATACCCATGCAGTGTTGTCAATGTTGTCACTTCATCAATTGAAAGAGAGATAAACTTTTATTTTTTTACATTCTCTTTCAAATCTTCCTTCTCTATCATCGAAAGGCATTTTTCCATTTCCCATCCACTACTTTTAGACCAATGAGACTGAGGTACATTCGAAATTCCATTATATTGATACAAAAATTTGAAATCAAGGAAATCCAAATTGGTCTTCCTTTCTTTAGTATGTGAAATAAAGTAGAGAACTGTATGAGTTTTGCATGTAGATTTGTTTGATTCATCTTACCAATTTGCGATGTGATCGTTCCTCCCTTTTCCATGAGATGTCTACATTTTTTCTACTTTGCTTCATAATCCGTTGCATATTTAACATGCATGCATTATTTTTCAGTTTTCCACCTATGTGTTTTGATTTTTCTGGCCATCCGCCCCCGTTACAATCAAATATTGTTTTCCACAATGTTTTTCTATAGTGTCAGCTTCATTTGCATTTTTTACTACTTTCCCAATTTCCACGTACATATTGTACATGTACATTCAGATGTGATCTCTTCTGAATTAGATGATTGTATAGGTTCAATAAATGGAAATTTGGCAGCCCAATCAAACTTGTATGTCCTCCCAATGGTCCACATATTCTTGTTCATTTTCAATGTTTTACTTTTTTGAGTAGAATTTTGAGCAATATCACAATCACCTGGTTTCCTCTTTTGTGAACCAAAATTTGAACTTGATTTCTATGTTCCATTTTGCTGAGTATTTGTATGTGCGATATCTTGATGCACTCCTAGTTACACCCCAACAGGAAGAATATCTTCAGGATCTGGCATCTCAATAGTTATATCTTCAAGATCTAGCATATTATCGTAGGTGTCATTTGTTTGATACTGTGTAGAATGCATGTCCACCTCAATATTACCTTCCACACTAGTTAATATTCTGATTCTTTCTAGTGGTAGCTATATGGTTGTTGGTAGTTGCAATATTTGTATTAGCAGAGTTTCCAAAATACTTGAACAGGGACTTCTGAGATTTCTTAGTTACTTTTGGGTCTTCGCATTCTGAGGACTAACACCTTCCATTATTCTGAATAGAGTCCGTGTCAAAAAAGAACCAAGTTGCACGTCAGAGACAAAATTCATGTCACGCATCTATAATACCTCCTTGTCACACATCAACAACTAACCCCCTTGTCACGCGTCTACAATACCTCCTTGTCGCGCGTCAACAACTAACCCCCTTGTCAGCCGCGTGTCGTAATACCTCCTTATCGCGCGTCAATAACTAACCCCCTTGTCATGCATCTGTAATACCTCCTTATCACGCATCAACTATATCCCTACTGTCGCACGTCAACAACTAACCCCTTTGTCGCGCATGTGAAATATCATTTGTCACTTTCGACTCTAAACTACTAACACGCTAACAATAATCTTTAGTGCTTAGAGTATGCGAGTTCACGGTATTGGTAAGGTACTGGTGGTAGTACCGTAGTATACTACTCTGACGAATCACCTAGGTTTTTATAGGAGATGTTTTCAAATGTAGGCAAAGTCGAACCCAAAAAAATATATATACTATAAATTTTAGGCGAACAGGACACCGACCGCTCCGAAAAAATTGCCTTTTCAAATTTTCCTAAAATGAAATTTTCGCCATATTACGAATATTCACCACTAAAATTATCCTTGGTTTTATGTGATTAGCATTCTAGGTTGTGAATTTTTAAACCCATTTTTTGTATGATTAGTGGTGTAGTATATCTTTTTATTAATAGAGGTGCATTTTTCAATAAAAATTATGAGTTATTACATTTATTTAAAAATAAATTTTTTTGCTTTTCCTCTTTTAAAAGAAAATCTACTAACCCATATAAAAAAACATTTTTAGATTTTTCAAAGGAGGGTGAATGGAATGGAACAATAATAACCCTAGATTTACTTACTAATCTTTCTTCCTTTAGCCCCATAACCCTATTTTAGGCTTGTTTTTTAGTCGTCCATAAAGGAATGAATCTAAATATGAAACTTCATTTCGGATTTAGCTCCATTTCTCTACAAACCTTAGGCAAGAAAGTATTATTTTAATTTTTTTGATTGCCATCTAAAAATGTAAAAAACATGCATATTTCAGAAGTAAAAATGAATGAGAGATATTTTTGATTTGGTTAAACCCGTGATGAATTCCTTTTAGAAAGTTTTTATCCACCTCCTCCAATATTTTCCCCAAATTTTCACATAGGTTTCATGCATTCTAGAATTTTCTAGCCCTTTTCCTAGTCACCCTACACCCTTGTAATAATTTTTACATGGTAAGTTCCCTTCCATGTCACTTGTTCTATTCTTCTCCTTCCATTCATCCCCTTCTCTCCTTCCATCTACCTTCTCTTTTTATCTTGTTTGAATACATAATAGGGTAGCATAAAAATATGGGTATGGATGGGCTCGTCCCATTTTATTTTTAAATTTTGGGGGTGTGGTGGTGGTGGTGGTGAAAGTGTGACATAAAAGCAACACTCTTTGCTATATGTATATCCATCACTTTTGAGTCACATTTGTGCCACCATAATCGTGTCATAATTGCATCAAAATTTCCATTGAAAATGATTTTTTTGAAATGGGGATCGATGTGAATTTGAACAAATTGTGACTTTATTTAAACTAGATGTAGTAGTGTATTATGTGATTATTTGAATGTTTCAAGTGTTTTGAAAATATTTGTGTACAAAAAAATGGGGTAGCACCATAACTACCTAATAAGGACCTCATGAGGAGGCCTATCAGACTCAAAAGTTGGAGGAGAAATATAAACTACAATTGTGAGTAGAGTCGATGAATGTGCATGTATAACCGGTTGGAGATCCACGACATGTTCTATAAAAGATTAAGGGTAGGAAGACCCATGATAAGTAGTGTAGATATATGGTGACCAAACCCGATGCCTAGGATAAGATGTATGAAAATTAGTAGAAAATAATATAGATGATAAAAAAATATCAAGGACAAGATGCTCGATGAGGATGTTACCAACAAGGAATATCATGTGAATAAGAAGACATGTTGTATGTACTGATGGTGATGTCCCACATGGAATAAATCAAGGAACAACAATTTATGGTATGGAAGCATGAATTAAATAGGATTATGAAATGTATATGTGGGTTAGGATTGTGGCATAGTGTAATCCTTAAATAAAATAACCATTATTGTAACTACTTGGTTATTGTGAATGAAATTAATGCATTGATGCAATACCAAGGGTATAGATGCAAATATGTGAATCCAAGAACAACCTAAAATCGTGTTACATGTAAAAATTGAGCATGTCATTAATATTGTAATATCAAAAGTAGTAGAAGCAAGCATAAAAGGAGAAAAATATTCCTTATGTGTGTATCGAGGATCAACTATGAAATCATTAATAGTAAATCCAAGAGAATGTAACAATGCGGAAGTGCACAAATTATGGGTCCAGTAATATGATCAATCAAAACATTTCATATGGGATTTCGATAAAGAATAGTAAAGATATAAAGTGTATTAGGAACAAAACCATGTGCCATATCTATATCATTAGAATTAATAATTGGCATGGGAAGGAAATAACAATTATATTAATCATAGCTTCAAATGTGTGATCAAAGAAGGTGCGCAGGTGATAAAACACAATAAGCATTATAAAATTCTAAGGTACTTTTTTAGTAGCATATTCCAAAAGTAGATCACTAAATATTTTGAGTTTTGCATTGTCATTAGTGGTTTAGGTTGAGATGAAATCCCATGTGACATTGATTACGCCTTAGAAATATGGAAAGTGATTTGGTAGATTGTGAAGAAAATGGGGATGTCTTGTGAATTAAATTAAATCATACAACATGTAGGAATAACACCACACCTTATAACATGAATTAAAGTAACACAACATAATAAAATGGATTAAATGGAATGTGGGAAATGGAAATGATTAATGCATAAGAGTAATTGTGGTTTAGATAATGTGGTGCATATAAACTAATATGACAATATGTATAAGAATGTTTCGTGGTATGAAACAATGCTTCATGGCCTAGTTAAGGCATTAAAGTGATTCATGGTGAGAAAAAAATTAGCATGATAAGGATAAGAGTAACATGGGTAAGCCCTCAACACATGCACACAAAAATAAATAAGGAATGATAATGATAGGAAGTTATGCCAAATGGTTCATGGCGTTGTAGTATGAAAAATATCATAGAACATGTGGAGTTTTCAAAAAGAGACAAGTGTACGAGAGCTATAGGATTTTTGTAACATCCTCAAATTATACTTTAATACAAGAAAAATTATTCTTACTATTTTTACTTAATGATTCACGACTTAAATACCCATATATTTAAATCCAATATAAATCTTAATGCAATCCATTCCGATAAGCTGTCATAAACCATGTGTACTGCATGAGATATATGCATATCCTACTCGACCCCGCTCAAAGATCTTTACGAGCCAATACATCAAGTGTATCATTTGGTTTTTATTTTATCAAGCTTTGATAATTAGGTGATGCTTTCTAAGAATCTACCTGGGTTACGCCATGGTGTTCCCATCCAACATCCCGCAGCTTAGACCTTGGTGAAATCACGACAAGTGTAATCAGCAAATTACACTACTTTGCGTAAAGTCTCAAAGACATGTAGGCCATGCTCAGTTTGTGATGACACACTCGTCATTTAGAACTTGTCATCTCACCTTAATCACTTATTTAGTTATATAGATTAAGCATTCCATAATGGTGCTATATAATAACTACAAGCCTTGTACAAGGTACAAATCTGAATTAACCTACAAGAAGACATGCCACTATGAAAACTTAGAATACCTAAGGAAAGGTAAGTTTCTCTGTAATGATTTATATCATTACCAGACCACTTCCCTTTCCATACCCATCATGAGTTGGCATCGGGGTACGTATCCAGTGAAGTACATATGAGTTTGTAACTTTAACGAATCTTGTATCTTAGTGCATTATGACCTTGTCATTTAGGGGAGCTTAACGAGATAACTTGACATAGAAGCTAAGAAACATTTGTAACCAAATAATGACCTTAGTCATTAGGTGGTTATAACATGAAAAGCTGCCACATCGAGTAGGCCCGCCTAAGTTCTACTAAATGTAAACGTTATATCTTATGTATTTAAGAATACATGAATAAATTATGACATGAAGATATCTAAGTTTTAGTGGTACTCGATTTGGAAGAATCGCACCTACTATCTACATGAGTAATTTCATGTTTTCAGTCATGCAATCAAAATCATTAAAATATAATAGATGCTAATTTAGATCCCTTTACTGAAATAATTCCATTTTTTTTTATTATAGTTCATAAGTAAGTATTTGGTTTAATATAACACTTTTGGGATTAATTCCATTTGTGAAATAAAAATACATAATACACTTAGGCAAACTTAAGTATTTTTAATTACTCATACATAAGTACTATAATCAGTTATTAAAGAAATAGTGTACTTATAAATCACTAATTCCCTTAAATGTTCTTACAACTATAATATATTATAGTTGATCACTTAATAATAATATATTCATACTCCTTATAAGGTTCTCATCCATACGAAAGTTCAGTTTGAGAGGACTCTTATCAACTCTTAAGGTTTCACTATTACATATTACAAATCAATCAATATATACAATAGATTAATGTAATCCATATTATTCTTTGTTTGAACAATGGTTCTCCTTCTAAAAAACACTAATACATCATATTGTCTAGCAAGTATAATACCCTCGTAATCGTAATATCATTGACTAAAATATATTTTTCCATTTATTCTAAGTGGTAACAATCAAGTTGAGTCCTTAGTAATCCATCATATGCACCCATTAGGCTCAAGACCTCATATTAATCAAAGTGTCTTATTACGGTATTCACATTTCCGTTGGCAATGATCATAAAAAATTCTAACATTTATAATAGAGTTGAGAATAAAATATTATTAATCCTTTGGTTAAAACAAAAGATCCATTCTTATCTTGAGTACTAATTTTCATGGTCAAACTTCATCATATTGATTCACTTACTAATACATAGTACAATTTCCACATATGTTTTCAATCAAGTAATCAACCAAGACAAGAAACCTTCCTTCAACTTTTCTTATATAAAACAAGCTTAAAAAATAAGGATTACATCTCATTCAATTCTTTTTCCGAAACAAGTATAGACAGAATATGCCAATTTAGTCCCTTAAGCATTTTAACAAGACAACATTAATAAGATTGAACTCAATTTTCCCAATGCATGACAAACAACTTTTATCAAACAATGAATAATCAAATCCTTTCAAATTCATTCACCTTTCGATCTTTAATAATCCATCTACAAAAATTGTTAAGAATCGTTAGTTATGAACTAACGGTTGCATGATAAGACATAATTCTACGTTAATGGTTTGTGCCATTTATTATTTTCATAGATGAAACACTACAATATAAATCTCATATATGACCTATTAAGAAGGTCCAAAAGAGCACCGATCTCTTCAAACAATCTATTTACATGCAATTGACATAATATAGAAAAGATTACAACCAATGTATATTTATGTCATGCATTAATAGTTATATCACTATATTATATCTAACAATTCGACTTTGAGCCAAAAGAACAATAAATAAGATGATACTATTTAATCACATTGTCTTTCAACTTTGTTTAGGAGTATGTTATTTCCCACAACTACTTATATCTTATAGAGTCGATCATTTAATTAAGTCTAGCTTGAATAATATTTATTAACACAAAGTTGCAAACATCGACTATTACCTCATCTCTATAAGTGTCATTACTAACCGACCCTCGAGGGTATCTAACAGTTAAATAAGGAAAGAGTAATAATTTATCTTAGATATTGCTATATATTCTCATATTTTGAAATAGTTTATCACCCCTGAAATTTGGAATGGATTAATTATAATATTGCTGCCCTATACTACCAATTCAATCCCTGAAATATTATCATCTCAATGGCCTAAGAAAGAGGTACAAAGTGGTTCAACCGATTGCATTACTTCCTCAGAATTTGTTTAGAGATAGAGACTACAAGTTTGATCATTGACAATCAAAATTCCAAGAACAGACCCACTGATTACCCAAACATGAATAAAAGGATTCAACATATATATGCATACATAAAACACAACTACCTCCAATTATTATCTCGTGTTTACCTAAAAATGCATCAATACAGTCCTTAGTACATTTAATAACATTAGCATTCATCTCTTACTATATCTTCTAAGGTTTTGACCCCATAACGTGATACCAAGAAATTCCAAATCCGAATAAGAGGATTCGATTACAACATAAACTAGTTTATATATGTAGACCGACACCCATACATATGTGAACTTCCTGGAATACAATCTACAAAAAAATATTCAACATTCCCATAAAATTAGTAGTATTTACCCAGTTAAACATTACAACCGGTAGCCCTAGTAACACAATGATCTCTTCCAGATCATCAACACTTATAACCGGAAGAAGTACTAAGCGATAGTGTATATAACACCCTTACTCGAATGCGGGATTGATTTACCAAATCATGAATACATATATAGTTTTAACAAAATAAGGCACAATAATAGTCATGAAGTCACCAAAACTTTCAGAGTTTCATTCATCATAGTGCCATAAAACGATTAAACACCATTAATACCCAAGATCAAGCATTTGAATCTAGGGATTCAATAATAATATAAATGAATATTTACCCCAAACACACCCTAGTTAATGGATTTCAAGTCATGTTCATACATAATATCATATATACATTCACAAAACATTTCTTATAACTATCGACCATTATGAGTAATAAAGATAACTCACACAAACAATAAATAGATATCCACAATAAATAGAACTCACACAAACATTTAAGATCCTAACAAATGCAGAGATACATCTATGTGAATAATAATTAGGAAAACAAAGAGGGGAGAATTAGGTCAATTCATGCCTATCTAAGAAGTTTGATTCCTTCTTCACTTCCTTTCTCAACTTCTCTTTTCGTTTCCAAGTTCTTCTTTGCATCTGAAATATCGATTCCTCACCCAACCCAAACTTCCACCTTCTTCATGTTATTTATTCAGATGGGTATGAATGCAACCAAATATCCTCTAACTCCCAGAGTAACACTAGCAATACTTTGCATGCACATCTCCCAAAATGGTGGGCTTGCATGCCAAAATTTCCTTCATAAAACACTTCATGTAGAATTCATAGCTCAATGAAACCCCATAATGAAACAATTAAACCAAAACTAACTCATAGTTTCCACAAACCACTTTAGTGCATGCCTCGAGATCTGTGGGTGGTAAGCATTTAATGTGATTAATGCATAGTAGAGGTGTAGTTCTCACTAGTTTTTATCCAATGCCATTGCCATTTAAAAATTTAGCATGCCAAATTACCTTTAAAACATTTCACTAAATTTAGCTTTGTATCTAGATAACCAAACCTATACTTAGCTATATCCACCCTTGTACTCAGCGGTAATGTTTATTAAATTCCTCATATAATTGTCACATTCAATACCCGATAAGAATGGAGCAAATTCCGATTCACCCTTTTCTAGTAGGGCCTCATTAATGTCATAGCATATATTATGGTTTAGTGTCAATTTAGGCTCATATGAATCATGCATAACTTTAACAATATAAGAAAGAGCTCATGGTAATTTTGAAATATCAAAGATTAGTTATCCCTCGCTAGGTACCTTAAGGTCTAAGCCCAAAAATAGTTTTTACCATAGTAATGCCCCTTATGCCTAGACATATCTTCATTCATATAATACAAAACATTTTCCCTCGCACCTTTGTCATACCATATAGGCCTAAGGTGGCATTTCATTTATTAACAAGTCCTAATACTTTTGAATCATTCTATTACAACCTTATATACTATTTTTGCTCTTATTTGATGTTAGTGATCAAACGGAGTTTAGATAAGTAGAATGTGACTAATAACCTTGCAAAAGAATATGATTAACTTACGATACCACAAAAAACAAATATAAAACATCTAATCAAGAGCATGATCATAAGCCCATTTGGTGATCATTCAATCATTAACATGCCATGAGGTCATTATAAGACATATCAACCTAAGGTCTATAAACCTTAGCGAATACAATCAATCACCGTAAGACCTCATGATAGTATTCATTATGTGATATAAGATTGATAGTATGTTCGTATATTTAAAATACGATTGAAATAATACCTTTACCATTAATTCGACATACCACGCGTCAAACACTAACACCCCAAATTACAATTTATTCTTTCATAATACCACTAAATTTTCGAGATGTGACATACTTCCCCCCATAATGAATCATCATCCCAATGATTTTTTTACCTTGTTAATTAAAATATGAATAGTTAAACACAAAGTTATACTAATAATATTTGACAAAACAATCATCATTTCTATGAAGATTTAATATTTTCAGAATCAGTAACATAAATTTAATAGCTCTAACAACCTTTTTTATTCAAACATTCAAAGTCATACGACCTAAAAAATGACCAAAGACTTATCATTACAGTCATCATTAATTTAAATAATACCAAGTATGTCAAATATTTGTGAAACAAAAATAACTATTCAAAATCAATGTTTTTAAAGTATTCAAAATATTAAGAAAAATCATTGTTTTAATTCCTTCAAGACTATACAAGTAGTCTAACTGGTATCATCATGACAGTTCAGGATCCATAGTTCTCGGCTCTTTCAATTATCACTTCTTTTTCACTCTTTCGGTTTATGATCGCAACATGAATCCTCTTCGTGATTGTTCTTTTTATTTCTCAAGGGGCAATCCTAGTGTAGTGACCATTGTCACCACATTTGAAACAACTAGCAAAAGGCCTCATCCTTTCAACCCTGTCATTCATACCAGTAGCATTTTCTTTTCCATTCTTTTTGGAGTTTACAACAATATTATTTCCACCATTATGAGTTTTATTCCCTACCTTCGTTTCCCATGCCTCCCAGATGAAATTGGTGAAGGAGTGTAATTCAATTTACGCTTCTCATCTTTGTGAGCAATAATGGCTTGGATCTTATACTCCTACCTAATGGCCTTCTCAAATACTAATTCCATTGTTGATGGCCCATGCACATCAAATTCACCGCCTATTACAGGGTTCAAACCCATAATAAATTTCCTTATTCGAAATTTCTCGTTAGTTTGGTATCGGAACGTACTTGAGGAGCTTGGTAAATTTCTCCTCAGTACTCAATTATATCATATTACCCTATGCTAAGGTCTGGAATTTTGACATCTTTTGGTCATAATATAATTGGGGTAACCAACTCTACCTAAAGTAGGCTTTGAAATGATCCCTTGTTATGTTTACATCATTTACTCCCAATTCCACTTTTCGTTGTCGTACCATGAGGATGCCTCGTTGGAGAGTTGATATGCTCCCCATACTACCTTTGTCTCTTTCGAAAAGTTCCTTATTGCAAATTAATTTTCCATTTCACTGAGCCAATTTTCATCCCAATCCCCCAGAGTTGTATCGTCAAACTTAGGAAGACTTATTCTTTTATGTCCTTAGACAACTCAGCCGTTAAGTGATCTCTTGCATTCAGTGGATGATTTGTAGCGTTATTGACAACTACATTGTTGTTTTCAGGTTGTTCTATACCATCACTACCACTGGTACTTTCATTATCCACCATATGTTGTTCAAGTACAACTACACGATTGGGTGTATCTTGGAGAACATTAAGTATCATCAAGTATTTGTATTATGTCTTCTTCACCAACCAAAGGTGGGTTATTAGCATAACGTCCCATTGGTCTAACCATTTTCTGTTAATTTTTCTTTAATTTTTTTATTAGTGATCGAATCAATAGGTCCAAGAGTTGCAACCTTCAGCTCTGATACCAAAATGTAACATCCTTAAATTAGACTTCAATACAAGGAGGATTTTTTTTTAAACTTTATGCTTCACGACTTAAATACCATATATATTTAAATCCAACATAAATCTTAATGCAATCCATTCCGGTAACTATCATAAATCATGTGTAGCTGCATGAGAGTATACGGATCATACTCGATCCACCTCAATGCTCTATACGAGCCAATACATAAAGTGTATCCTTTGGTTTTTCTTTTATCAAGCTTTGATAATTAAGTGATGCTTTCTAAGTATCTACCTAGTTTCTTCCATGGTCTTCCCTTCCGACATCCCACAACTTAGACCTTGGTGAAATCACAACAGTGTAATCAACAACTTACACTACTTTGCGTAAAGTTTCAGAGACATGTATGCCATGCTCAGTTCCATGACATCACACTTGTCATTAAGAACTTTTCATCTCACCTTAATCACTTATTCAGTTATATGGATTAACATTCCACAATGGTGCTATAAATAGCTACAAGCCTTATACAAGGTACAAATCTGACTTAACCTACACGAAGACGTGCCACTATGACAACTTAGAATACCTAAGGAAAGGTAAGTGTCTCGATAATGATTTCATCATTACCAGACCACTTCCCTTTCTATAGCCATCATGAGTTGGCATCGGGGTATGTATCCGTGAGGTACATATGAGTTTGTAACTTTAACGAATCTTTTATCTTAGTGAATTATGACCTTGTCATTTAGGGAAGCTTAACGAGATAACTTGACATATCAACTACCTCACTGTAACCAAATAATGACCTTAGTCATTAAGTGGTTATAACGTGGCAACCGCTCGCCACATCGATTAGGCTCACCTACTTCTACTAAATGAAACGTCATATCTTATGTATTTAAGAATACATGAATAAATTACGACATGATGATATCTAAGTTTTCAGCGATACTCGATTCGAAAGAATCCACACCTACTATCTACATGAGTAATTTCATGTTTATTAATTTCATGTTTTCTATCATGCAATCAAAATCATTAAAGTATAATAGATGCTGATTTAGATCCCTTTACTGAAATAATTCCATAGTTTTTATTATAGTTCATAGTAAGTATCTCGGTTTAGTATAACACTTTTGGGATTAATTCCATTTGTGAAACATAAATACATAGTACACTTAGGAAAACTTATGTATTTTTAGTTACTCATACATAAGTACTGTAATCAATTATTAAAACAATAATGTACTTATAATTCACTAATTCCCTTAACTGTGCTTACAACTAGAATATATTATAGTTGGTCACTTAATAATAAAATATTCATACTCCTTATAAGGTTCTCATCCATATACGACAGTTTAGTTTGAGAGGACTCTTAACAACTCTTAAGGTTTCACCATTACATATTACAAATCAATCAATATATATAGTAGACTAATGTAATCCATATTATTCTTTGTTTGAACAATGGTTCTCCTCTAAAAGACGCTAATACATCATATTGTATAGCCATATAATACCCTCATAACTCGTAATATCATTGACTAAAATATATTTTTCCATTTATTCTAAGTGGTAATAGTCAAGTGGAGTCCTTAGTAATCCATTATATGCACCCATTAGGCTCAAGACCTCATATTAGTCAAAGTGTCTTATTACGGTATTCATATTTATGTTGGTGTAATGATCATCCAGAATTCTAACATTTATAATAGAGTTGAGAATAAAATATTATTAATCCTTTGGTTACAACAAAAGATCCATTCCTATCTTGAGTACAAATTTTCATGGTCAAACTTCATCATATTGATTCACTTACTAATACATAGTACAATTTCCACATATGTTTTCAATCAAGTAATCAGCCAAGACAAGAAACCTTCCTCCAACTTTTCTTATGTAAAACAAGATTAAACAAATAAGGATTACATCTCATTCAATTCTTTTTCCGAAACATGTATAGACAAAATATGCCAATTCAGCCCCTTAATCATTTTAACAAGAGACAACATTAATAAGCTTGAATCAATTTTCCCAATGTATGACAAACAAATTTTATCAAATAACTGAATAATCAAATCCTTTCAACTTCATTCACCTTTTGATTTTAATAATCCATCTACAAAAATTGTTAAGAATGTTAGTTCATACGAAATTAGCATGATAAGACCTAATTCTACATTAATGGTTTGTGCCATTTATTATTTTCATAGATGAAACACTATAATATAAATCCCATAGATGACCTATTAAAAAGATCCAAAAGAGAACTAATCTCTCCCAACAATCTATTTACATGCAATTGACATAATATAGAAAAGATTACAACCAATGTATATTTATGTCATGCATTAATAGTTATATCACTATATTATATCTAACAATTCCGACTTTCATCCAAAAGAACAATAAATAAGTTGATACTATATAATCACATTGTCTTTCAACCGTGTTTAGGAGTATGTTATTTCCCCACAACTACTTATTTATTACAGAGTCGATCATCTAAATTAAGTCTAACTTCGAATAATATTTATTAACACAAAGTTGTAAGCATCAACCATTACCTCATCTCTGTAAGTGTCGTTACTAACCTGACCCTCGAGGGTATCTAACATGTTACATAAGGAAAGAGTAATAATTTATCTTAGATATTGCTATATGTTCTCATATTTTGAAATAGTTTATTATTCTGAAATTTGGAATAGATTAACTATAATTTTGTTGCCCTATAATACCAATTCAATCCCGAAATCTTATCATCTCAATGGCTAAGCTAGAGTCACGAAGTGGTTCAACCAACTACATTACTTCCTCAAAATATGTTCGAGAGATAGAGACTACAAGTTTGAGCATTGACAATCAAGATTTTAGGAGCATAACCACCGATTACCCAAACATGAATAAAAGGATTTGACATATATATCCATACATACATAAAACACTAAAAAACTACCTCCTTAGTAAATTTAATAACATTATTATCTCTATATGTTTACCTGAAAAAGGCATCAATAACTAGTTTAGTACATTTAATAACATTAGCATTCACGAAAAATATATCTTACTATATCTTCTAATTAAAACCCCCATAACGTGATACCCAAAAATCCGAATATGAATAAGAGGATTCGATTTACAACATAAACTAGTTTTATAGGCATAATAATAGTCGAACCCATACACATGTGAACTTCCTAAAAGAATACAACATCTACAAAGAAAAATATTCAACATTCCTATAAATAAGTAGTATTTACCGTAGTTAAACATTCAAAACCTAGTAGCCCTAGTAACACAATGATCTCTTCCGGATCATCAACACTTATAACCTAGAAGAAGTACTAAGCGATAGTGTATAAACACCCTCACTCAAATGGGATTCGATTTACCAAATTATGAATACATATATGGTTTTAACAAAATAAGGCATAATAATAGTCATGAAGTCACCAAAACTTTCCAGGAGTTTCATTCATCATAGTGCCATAAAACAATCAAACAACATTAATGCCCAAGATCAAACACTTAAATCTAGGGATTCGACAATAATATAAATGTATATTTACCCCAAACACACCGTAGTTAAGGGATTTTGATTCGTATTCATACATAATATCATATATACATTCAAAAGCATTTCTTGTAACTACCGACCATTTACGAGTTTTCAAGAAATTTTATTACATACCCAAAATCGTTCATATAATGAATCTACCATGATCTGAAGGATATATCCATAATAAATAGAAATCACACAGACATTTAAGATCCAAACAAATGTAGAGATACATCTATGTGAATAATAATTAGGACAAGCAAAGAGGGGAGAATTAGATCATATCATGCATGTCTAAGAAGTTCGATTCCTTCTTCACTTCCTTTCTCAACTTATCCTTTCATTTCCAAGTTCTTCATTGTAACTCGAAATATCGATTCCTCAGTCCAACCATAAATTCCACCTTCTTCATGTTATTTATTTAGACGCGTATGAATGCAACTAAAGATCCTTTAACTCCCAGAGTAATAGTAGAAATAATTTTCATGCACACCTCCCATAATGGTGGGCTTGCATGCCAAAATTTCCTTCACAAAACACTTCATGCAGAACTTCATAGCTCGATGAAACCCCATAATGAAACAACTAAACCAAAACCCACTCATAGTTTCCACAAACCGCTTTAGTGCATGTGTCGAGATCCGTTGCGGTAAGCATTTAATGTGATTAATGCATGACAGAGGTGTAATTCCCGCTAGTTTTATCCAACTGACATTACCATTTAAAATTTATCTTGCCAAATTACCTTTAAAACAATTCACTAAATTTAGCTTTGCATCTAGATAATCGAGCCTCTACTTAGCTATCTCCACCCCCGAACCAATGGTGGTGGTTATTAAATTCCTCATATAAATGTCACATTCAATAGAAGATACCAAGGGAGTAAATGTTGACTCGCCCTTGTCTAGTAGGGCTTCGTTAATGTCATAACATATATCATGGTTTAGTGTCAATTTAGGCTCATATGAATCATGCATAACTTTAACAATATAAACTAGAGCCCATGGTAATTTTGAAATATCAAAGCTTAGTTATCCCTCGCTAGGTCCCTTAAGATCTAAGCCCAAAACTTAGTTTTTGCCTTAGTAATTCTCCCTTATGCCTGGACATATCTTCATTAATACAATACAAAACATTTACCCTCCACCTTTGTCATACCGTATAGGCCTAAGGTGACATTTCATATATTAACAAGTCCTAATACTTTTGAAACATTCTATTACAACCTTATATATTATCTTTTCTCTTGTTTGATGTTAGCAGTCAAACTAGGTTTAGATAAGTAGAATGCGACTAATACCTTGCAGAAGAATAGGAATAACTTATGATACCACAAAAACTGAATATAAAACATCTAATCAAGAGGATGATCATAAGCCCATTTGGTGATCATTCAATCATTAACATGTCATGAGGTCATTATAAGACCTATCAACCTAAGGTCTATAAACCTTAACAAATAGAATATATTCATTGTAAGACCTCATGATAGTATTCATTATGTGATATAATATTGTTAATATGTTCATATATTCAAAATACAATTGAAATAATACCTTTACCATTGTTTTCGACAAGTCACATCAAGCACTAATACCTCAAATTACGATTTATTCTTTCGTAATACCACCACGACTTTGCGGGATGTGACAATTTTTAGAGCACAAATTTGATAAAAAAATGACCAAGGGGAACATTTTGGTTATCATTTTGTAGTGACTCATTAAGGCACTTTCCTGATATGTGTAAATAACTAGAAGAATCTTAGCATCCATTGAGGATGGACTCTACATAAGATCATATTGAAGCATTTAGAACCCCGTAAATACCTTAAAACTCTCTTGTTTTCTTTTCATTCTACCTCTCCTCTTTAGTTGCAACCTCCTAGAAATGATCCCAAAAACTTGTTCAAAACTAGAACATATACACATTTTAAGGGGGAAATCTAGGGTGTGAAGAGAACTTATTTTTCTTAAAATAAAACCTATTCTAGTCTACTCTAACAAATGTACAGAGCAAATAATACAAATACATTTTCTAGTTATGAGAAATATCTCCCTTATCTAATGATTTGTGGACATTTAACTAGGTTTTTGATAGTTGTAGTGGCCTATCAAAGGAAGGAATTCTCTTTTGAAATATTTAGCTCCTCCTTCCTTGATAACATTAACCTTTTAATAATTTTCCTACCTAGTGTGATTTATATCATCTTGCCTTGGTCAGGTGGGCATTTACAATGATTTCTTTCATGTTTGGGATCATCTTCATTTTCTTTAATACAAATAGAAACTAAAAACGTGTCTTCCTATTCAATTTTGAATTGTTCTCAAGTTTATTGAGCTCTTATGCATTATAATCCTCAAGGGAAAATACTATATTTAAAATTATAACATAACTTTTGTCTCTACATCCAATTTTTTTTTCTTTTTATGCTCACATTCACCCTTTTATGACTCCAATTGGTCCTCCTCAATAGAAAAGAATCCTTGAATGAGAGAAGGAAAAGCATATTAATGATTACTAGATTTATTCTAATCTTATATTGTACTTATTGACTATAGTTGAGCTCACTAGTGAAGCTTGTCTCAATAGGACATGGGGCACTTATGAGGATTTTGTTCCATTTCAACTCTTTGACAAGGAACCATTTGAGTTTTTCCTTTTGATATATCTCCTCAATTATTGTAGATGGTCCTCCTTAGAAAGGACCCCATTTGTATCAGAGCCTAAGAATATGGGTTCCACTTCCTCCTCCTTAATTTTTTCTTTCTCTTCCAAGTTATTCCTTCCTTACTCTCAAAGAGTAACAAAAATTCATGTACGATGTCTTATTTTTCAAATAAATTATCCATGGCTTTTCTCTTATGTTATGTAGAGGATATTCATAATGGAATAAACACCATTATTTGTATCCACATTCTTATGAAATAAAGTGGGGTTCTCCCTAGTGGTTGATTTTCATGTGCATTTAGGTTTAGAAATTCTCTAGAGAATGATTTGGTATAAATGAGGTTCGATTAGCTTATACAAGACATGTAGTAAGGGCACTCAATAAGTTGTGGGGTTTAGACATGATTGTTTCTTCATTATGATGATGAGGAGAATATATGACAACAATTTGGTTTTACATTTGGGGAATAACTAGCTCATCTCTTGAATCCTATGATCTATTTAGAAATAATTTCAACAAGGCTTTTGATCTCATTGAGTGAGCTTGGCTCCATAGACTCGCTCAAGGGTGGGTCTATGAGGCTTGAAAACTCAAGTAGTATGTGTATTAAAGATATGGAAATAATATTTCTACTGAGGTCCTTCTTGGCCTAAATAACTATATTGTAATCTCGGGAGATAGAATTTCCTCCAAGAGATTGAATAAAAATAACAGGGTGAAAATAAAAGGCCTTTAAAAATAATAAGAATGTCACACCTAGTAGGGATTTACATTGTTTAGACATCCTTTCCCAATTATTTTTTATTATAATGTTGAAGTTAGAAATATGCCCCATGAGGGCCCTTTTGATGGTGTTGAGGTGTTGCATAAGAGATATGATATTTTTGTTCTCCTTAAAACAATTTTTTAAATTTCCTCCCAAATGGTCCCATGAAGAAATTTTTGTGCTCCCAATATTTGAACCAATCGACAACCTTTCCTTTAAGAGAAGAGGGAAGTAATATAAGAATTAAATTCTCCTC
Source organism: Taxus wallichiana var. yunnanensis (assembly GCA_018340775.1). NCBI lineage: Eukaryota > Viridiplantae > Streptophyta > Pinopsida > Cupressales > Taxaceae > Taxus > Taxus wallichiana. The sequence continues at coordinate 1,053,559,020 of CM031240.1, forward strand.
TGTGATATTATGCATTACACATAAATTGGCCACATCTCAAATTTAATTAATGGGACTAATAGAATCATTTCCATAAAAGGAGGATAAAGGTTCGAGGGATAATTTGGGGATGTACTACTACAACTAAAGGGGGCACCAAAACTACAAGAAACAAACATACGAGCTTTAAGGTAAGCCATAGAAGTTTGATTGCATTATAAAACATGAAGGGATTGGTCTGCAAACTAAAGAATGGGTATTTTAAAACATGGGGTCTCCATGTGATAGATTTTTTTATTCAAAAATTAAGTGGAGTCAATATTATCACAAAACCTTAACCAAGAGTTTCTCAAATAGGGGCTTCATGATACATTTAAATTAAAAACAAAGCCTTCGGTCCAACTAGGTATGCCAAAGCCATTATTGGTTGAAATTTTTCGCCTACGAGGCCCCCTTCAATTTTAACACAACATGAGAGTGATTCTCAAGTGTGGGACTTGCGAATCAAGCAAACCTCCATAGAGAGATGGTTCTCATATTATTCCTACTCCCAATGATATCACTAACTATTCTAATATAATAAACTGTAGGGAAAAAGGTAAGGAAATAAATAATAACATTGGTGATACACCAAAAGTGAAATGGTCTTAACTACTCCTTCCCGAATTCGACACAATACTCCATAAATGCATGAGAAATGAATAGACACAATATATTGAACACACAAACGGTAGGAAGAAAAATGAACAAGAGAGAAGACAAGAAAGAAGCATAATAATACATTAATGTAGAAGTATACATTGTTATAGGTTTAACACAAAGATCAAAAACTCGTATAATTAGTGAAATAAGGTTCTAAGCAATGTGAAATGTGGGTCCAAGAAAGTAGATCCAAAGAAGAGAGAGAGAGAGAGAGAGAGAGAGAGAGAGTCCATCTATTTATACAATACATGATAGTAGAGAAAGATTAAAGAGCATTAAATTACGGTCACTTTGAAATCATAAATATACCCATAGTACTATTGAAAAACAAATATGAGATCTAAGCTAAAGTGACCATAATATACTGCATTTAAAGGAAACCAAAGACTTTGGTGTTGAATATGGATCTTGAGGGGAAAACATCCCCTCATTTAGATGTTATTTGAAAATATCCTAGATTATAAAATCCTTCGTTGACATCTAACTCATGTGTAACATGTCCGACATTGAACTCTACAACCATCGAAAATCAGAAGAGACATTTTTAATTCATTACACAAGAACATTCAACAAATAAATGCAAACTAATGGGAATATGTGGAAACAACTTGTGACACTTAGAAATGAAAATGATTTCTAGAGGCATGACAAAGAGTAGCGTAGCTTCAGATAATTTCTATGGAATAGAAAGGCCTTCAAGGCCTTGAGCAATGTTTGGTGGTGATGTGCAAGAGGATAATGCAATGTAACACGAACAATGTGGCACGACACATAAAATGTTAAGACAAAAGCAATCCCTTATAACATCATGCGTGCCTTAACAATATGAAAAATGCTTTTGCAAGTCGGGTGACAATTAGGGATTTCTTGTGACATAGAGTAAATTCAGGCAACATGCAAGAAGAATACTATACCTCAAGTCCTCAACATGAACTAGGGCATCACGACATGATGGATGGTTCTCAGGATTTAAGGGGAATGCGAAAAAGGAAATGACCTAGACTTAGGAGTGATCGTGGCGTAACTAATGTAGGGCACTATAAATAATGCAACACAATAGAATGCTTTGTGGCATGAATCAATGCTCCCGACCTTGTTGAGGATCCGGAGTGATGTGTGATAAGAATAAAAAGTAGTGTGACGTGAAAAGGTTGATAAAAGTAAAGATAACATTTTTTTACATATTTTATAAACATTATTATTACACTTGCTAAATATATCATTGGTAATAATTAAAGATTACCACATTGGTTATTAATTTTAAATTTAAAAACATTTTTCTACAAATTCTATAAACGTCATCATTACACTTTCTAAAAAAACCACTAGTAATAATTAAAAATTACAATCTATAAAAAAATGGCCAATAGGCGAAGAGAGCACTAATTTGAGACAACCTTACTATGTAACACTTTGTATTATTTTGTCTATAATTTAATATAAAAATGGTTCCAATAGTAAAATTACAATCTATAATTTATTGTTTTAATATTTTATTTGAATATACATTTTCTGTATATGCCATAGACATTATCATTACACTTTCTAGATATACCATTACTAATCATTTAAATTAATACTAATATATGTTTCATTGTATTTGGCATGATTAATAATGATTATTGAGAGCCCATTTACGATACGACACACATTTCTCTCCCTTTAACTGAAAACATATAGGTACCCACCATTGAATATAGAAGTATACGTTTAAGCCCACTCACTCAAAGTCTAAGTAATCTTTGTGACATGAAAATGATTGCCATACCATATTAGGTTGAATTATCCCAACTTTACAAGTCTCCCTCACTTTATACTTTATGAGGAATCTCAAAATTCTCTCTCTTAATGATTAAGATGTGTAAACCTCTCAAAGTATTCGCCATATATATCAAGACGATAAAGGTCAAATCTTTTGGATATCAAGAATCTCCTAAAGAAGATATAAGTCGTTGAAAATGAATAATCTTCCATTCACATTGGGATGGGGGCAAAGTTCAATCCTTGGTCAATTTAAAGAGCACACATTGAGGAAAGTTTAAGCAAGCTTAGCTCATAATAGAGTTGGTATTTAATTAGAGGAAAGTTCAAGCAATCTTTCTACGAGTTTTAGTCGTTAATTAAATATTTGTTAAAAGGAAAATAATTGAAAATTACATTTTTATTCTAAAATATAGAAAAATAGTACAACTTTGACAGTACAAAAAGAGAGTAAAAATAATCATGTCACTTTATGTCACATCACATTATATCAAGTGAAGAAGGTAATATCATTTTTTTTTAATAAATATCCATATTTTTATTATGATAAAATTTAATATTATTGTCTCTATCATTTTGTAGATTTAAAATATGATTGTCAATTTTATACACACATATGAGTTTTTATTGATATACGTAAATACATATTTTTGATTGAATTTTATTATTATATTTGTTTATATAATAATTATATACATTGATTTGGGGTGATTTTAGCTTTTTAAGACTTGTATTTAGGGATGTGATTTCATTTCATCCATTTTTTTATGATTAATGTTTATTATTATATATTATTAATATAAGTGCACATTTTTAATTTGAAAATTTATTAAAATAAAATAAATTTATTTTTATCTAGATTTATATCATAATAATCATACTAATATGCACAATTTGAAAGATAATATTGACAAAATAGAGTCACGAAAAATTGTTCGACAACCATCAAATTTATAACATGGTTAAGAGCAAAGCTTTATTCCAAAACTTGATTCAAAACTTTGTTATACAAATTTCCAATAAAAGTTAAAATTTCATTGAAAAGATTTAAAGATTTTTAATACTAATCTATAATAAGAAGTATATTTATAGTAAATTATCCGACAAGTTTATGTCAAATGGTCTTTGCATTTAAAGATATATATTTATATATAATTATTTTTATTGGAATTTATCAATATATTAATTAAATATCAATATAAGATGGCTAATATTAAAATGTGGTCAAACAAAATCACGACCTAATATTTATGTCAAGAAAAATACACACTTTAACGCAAGTCAACACGTTATAAGTGGCAACCAAAAGATTGAGATGAGATCAAATAGATAGAAGAATCAATCATGAGTAACAACAACACTAGGGAGGTGGAGGGTTATCCTTGGGAGGGAGAGCCCTTAAATTGGTAGGATCCTCTCTCATATGATTAGGGGTGGGCTACCCATCTAAATTATAAGAATTATCCTTCATAGTCAAAGACACCATGATTCCCCAAACAAGTGGCGGAGATCAAACAACATCGACACAACTTTACATCGAGAGGGCCAACATGTATTTAAACAATAGACTTCCCGATACAATGGTATCCTCCAATGTCCCTATTGAGGCGGTAAGGTGGAAAAGAAACCACATATAGGGAATGAAAATGGCTATGCAAAGGCTTTTTACCATCAAGCAAGATAAATGAAAGAAGGAAACTATGCGAGAAGATCCAATGTAACATAGATCATGATGTAAGGGCCGCTCACTATGATTTAAAATATCCTACAAATGTTGGAACTTGAGTGCCACCTTTTTATCTTGTACTTGGATCAATAAGAAAATAAAAATTTTAATGATTTTTTCATTTATAGGAAAATACCGAGAAATAACTCCATTATTGGAAATTACAACATTTTTTCTTTCTACATTCGAATTAGAGAGGAGTGGCGCTCCTATGGTGGCATCCCAAAACTAGGGCATGGATGTATATACAACTATCCCACTTATTTATTTTATTGATAAAGATTGTGTTATTTTCCATATGTATGTATGTATGTATGTATGTATGTGTTTATTTATGTATGTGTGTGTATTATATAACTAAATATAACACACACACGCACACACACACAACTAAATATGACATCACACAAGAGACATATGACATTGAAGAGACAATTTGAAAGTTCTTCAAAACATGATGTCCAATGTCTTTATCACTAACAAGGGTAAAGTTGATGAAGTACTCTGGGAGGATTCTTATGATGGAAACTACAACGTTAATTTTGGTTAGAATAGTTTGACTCATACCCAGAATCCTTTGATTCAGGTGGAATAAAATATGGATCAAAGAGCTCACTCCAAAAATTAACTTCTTTTGGTGGCTAGCCATTCAAAATAAAATTCTCACGGTGGATAATATCATAAAAAGAGGTCAAATGATTCCTAACAGATGTATTATGTGTAAAGTTAGGGAAGAAAATGTTAATCACCTCTTTATTCACTGCCAATTTGCTAATACCCTGTGGGGTCTCATTTTTGAAAAACTTGAGATTAAATGGGTCTTCCCTTTCTCTCTGGAGGACCTCTGGACTCAATGGATGTTTGAGAATATTTTGGAATATCATTCTCCCGCATGCTCTTTGGGCCATTTGGAATGAAAGAAACAAAAGAATTCTTGATGGCCAAAACTCCTCTACCAAACACTATTTTCAAAAGAACGGCTTTGATGATTAAAGAAAAATTTAGTATAACAAAGATTTCAAGTAAAGAGAACTTAATGGAGAATGAGATCAGAATTAGAGAAAGATGAAATATACAGATTGATCGAACAAAGCTACTAGTGACCTCAACCATCCTAGGAATGAGACCAAATGGATTCACCCTCCTAATGGGTGGGATAAACTTAACTTTGATGGGGCATCCAAAGGAAATCCTGGAAAGGTAGGGGGTGGATTCATCAAGGACAACAATGGGAAAATCATTGTTACTTATGAAGGTGACTTGGGAACACAAACAAATCATTATGTTGAAGCCATGGTTGCACTATGGGGGATTCAATTGGCTCATCAATTAGGTATTATATGTCTTTGGGTGGAAGGGGAATCTCTCAACATCATTAATTTACTTCTCCTAAATTCATCTATGAGTTGGACCATTAGAAACATCGTTAATGAGTCTATTCATACTCTAAATCTTTGCTCCCATAATAATATCTCATACACTTTTAGAGAAGGTAATAAAGTAGTTGATAGTTTTCCAATCTTGGGTTTAATTTTACCAAGTTGTATAGGTGGATTGGGATTGATGATATCCCATAGGATATTATGACTACGGTTGATAATGAAAATACAAAGCTCGCATAAATCTCCAAGCTCATGCCACTTCCAAGAGAATGTGGAACAAGATTAGAGGTTGTGGAAAACAACAAAAATCTCCTTGTTGATGTATTTAGCATGTAAAACGTCCATATCAACACCATCATCAAGGATCTCAATGCCAAAGGTAACAAAAAAGGGGAGGTGAATAGAAAGGAAGACGAGAACAAAGAAACTCTCCTTAAAAACCTTCTATTTATGGTTAATTTTGGTTAGTTGTTATAATGCTGAAATACCAATAACTCTAAATAAAGCAAGGTTTATCGACACTACGGTGTGCCGAAAATTGTAATGTTGGGATGATTGGATACATGAACAATGTAAGAGACTCCTCTTTTTTCTAAGTGAGAATACCTGTATACAATGACATCTAAACAAGACAATATAATGATTAAATTATTTGCTATGCTACAGCCGATCCCAAGAATCCAAAGGGCTTTTGTTAGTGCGAAATCACAGCACCCCAAATGAGCTCTAAAAATATGCTTTTCTAGGGTAGACTCATTTGGTGTGATTGCATAACATTGGATCATTCCCCAAGCTATGGGACTTGTAAATGGGAATGATCCTCCAAAGAAGGTTGGTTCCTCTTCCTAATCCTAGCACTAAACTACTTCTAAGGAAGGAAATGCGACTATCTACTCCTAATATAACAATTCTAAGGGACCAAGGAGAGAGAGAGAGAGAGAGAGAGAGAGAGAGAGAGAGAGAGAGCATGAAAATAAAGAAATCCTACACTACAGAGGTGATAGCACCAAGAAAAGGGAACTGCTGATCACAAACCCAACTGCCTGAAATGGAGAGAGGTGAGCAATGGAGAGGATGGATAGATGCATCACAGACCAAGGATAAAGTTCACACAGAACACCATTTCAAACCCTTAAACAAAGCTCCCAAAACCTACAATGGACATAAGAGATATGCACAATATACCCTGCAATGGTGAGAGGTGAGAAGAGACAAAAAAATGAGCAAAGGATGGACAAAACACATCATGAAACATATTTTATTTCTCCAGGAGTTCACACAGTACACCATTAACAGGAAAGAGGTAGGAAAATGCCATTACAAAGCCAAGGGAGGAGGCTTAAACTCCACATTCGACCTTGGAGAAGAAAGAGAGAGGGGGGGTAGGGAAGAAGAATGAACAACCCTTTATAATGAATCCTACCCCTATATTTATAGATTTGATCGAGAGAGAAGAAAGAGAGAGGGAAGCGGGAAAAGTGGGTTGAAGCTCAACCATTGCTGTTAATGCTTCTGATAAAATATGCCCCAAATCCATCTTTACTGCATGATTCCTTGATTTGGCACCTTGAAAGAAGAGGAAACGACGGAAATAGATCAAATCTGATCTGGTTGTTGAGACAAATGGATCTTACATTGAAGGCCCATGAAGATGTTTCCTCCATTTCCTTCACCTAACCTCCTCAAAAATAAAGTCTCAGACCTCCATGGCATGGGTGAGGCCGAGATCTTTCCAATGGTGTCAGATTTGCAATATTTCGAGCCTTGAGTTGAAAGATATGCCCCTTCGAAGTTTGTATTAGGTCCATATAAATGGATGGGGAAAACAATTTGAAAAATGGGCCCCCTTTTGGTTTGGGACACATGGCAGCCGGATTAGAACAAAAAATTGGTCTTGCGGGTCCGCAATTTATCTTTTCCCTTTGAACGAAAGGCAAATTTTCACTTTTCCCCGACTCCCCACCTTGGCTTTGACTCGGGTTCTAACGCTAACTTTTCCCCAATGGAGTTGCGGGCCATTTTGTAACTTTTACCCTTTTGTGATAACAAGGGGAAAAGAATCAACTTTTCCCCGACGCCCCGCTTTCCTCTAGGACAAGCGTCAGTCTGGCACTCATTTGGTCTTCCCCTTTTTTTCTCGGTTCCTCTGCATGGCACTGCCCCTTCTTCTCTGACCCTGCAATTCCATTGTTGAGTCCTCCCTTGACCCTTTAAATAGATTTAAGATATGGAAACATTCAAAAGAACCATTTCTTCTATTTCTTCTTGTGCAGGGTCGAATTTGACTTTCTCAGCCTCTGTTTTCACTTTGCTTGGTTTTGGAACTCGAGCTCATGGGTCTGAGTCGCATTTCCTTCATAATTTCCTTATGTGTAGTGGAGTTTTCTGACCAAATTTTCCTGGGGACAAATTTGGGATAAGAGCTTCCTTGAAGGGCGTCAACTTGTGTTTTACGACTATGTAATTTGATAATGAAAGTAATGAAAATAAGGAAAGAATTTAAGAGGGATGGAGAGATCTTGATTTGCATTATAGGTGGCCTAGGCTAGGGCTATGGCGAGCTCGAAGTCCAGGAAATAGTCGAACCAAGATTATTCTGTTGCATCTTGTATTTCATGTATCACTTCGAGTTGATCTTTGATGTCTTCGATTTTCAGCAGATTGCAATGGCACACATGCTGATATCATGTGATATATCAAACAATTCCTCATGAAAACCGTTGGATGATCAAAACGTCATATATGCTTGTGATGGGGTGCGAGGTACTTGGAACATTAATCAAGAGAACACATCTTGCAAGACAACAAATTAGGCCAAAACAGATTGATAAAGATATGATAATTGTTAAAAATGAATAAATTGATAGAGATTGATGGCAATAGGAAAATCGAAGTCAACTAGAGACAAAAAGGCTTATTTTGATAAAAGATGATAAAATATATTGTATTTGATGAAAAATTAATTTTGATGTGCTTTAAGAAGATAGGGGGCTTAGAAATATATAAGATTAGGAAAACGAAGATCGTAATATGTTTGAAGGGCTAATAAGAGACAAAGGTGATTAGGACACCGATCGATGATGATTAGGGATAGCGGTGATTACTTACAAAATTGTAAATATTATAAAATTTGATCAAGTGATTAAATGAGGGACTGAATGTAAAGTGGCTATGGAGGATGGTGTAGAAGAAGGATCATAGAATAAAAATAATGCAAGATATAGCTGAAAATGATAAATAGAAATATGTTAACCTTATTGAATGATTGAGAGGAGGACAAAGCTCCAAATGGTTGACTGATGATTGGGAAATAATTCCTCAATGAATGACAACAAGATGTTGATGTCTAGTAACATAGTGATGTCGTGCAAAAGGTTTAGAAATCTAGTAGTAGTCTAGTATCTACGATTTTTCTATGTGTAACCTATTTAACTTTGAAAATGGGTAGGAAGGTGGTTTATATTAAATTGATGGTATCCGTAATGATCGCTGGTGATTTCGGATTGCCATCGATTTATTCGGAGATGTTAAAACCAATTAAGGAAGAGATGGAAATGTTTAAACCAATTTCCATGCGAGGATTAAGGTTGTTTGATGAACATTGGGAGGTTAGGAATTTGGCTAGGAAGAGGTTAGGGGTTAGGATGGGTAGGATAAATTAGGTTAGGTTGGTCTTAGGTGGTTAGGGGGAGGTAATAAGACTATGTGAGGTAAAAGAGCGTTTATGATAATAAAGTGAATTATAATGATGAAAGACTTAGGATATTGATAATAATGATGTGATACATATGTGAAGCTTCACATAGGGGTGAAAAGGCAAAGATGTCTACATTTTCCCCTTATTTTGAGTTATTTATAGGTATGATGAGACAAAACCGAAGTGTTGAGATGCCACCATTTTTATGATAAGGATAGTGTTCCCCTCAATCTAATGACCAACTATGTAGGTCATTGGATTTTAAAAGGATTAGATTTATTAGGTAGGTTTGCTTAACGAGGCTCTAGGGATTGATTGTAGTCTAAAATGACCATGTCAGAGGTGTATATATAAATGGTAGTAATCTTAGAAACACTTAGTAGGGGACATTATACGGCCTAGAGAGGGTGACACTAATGTGGACATCCTATGGATGAGTGCTTTAGAATACCACTATATGGAGAGGATATAATGAAAGTTCTCTTGTGAGGATGTGTGAAGCCGTGGGACCAAAGGGTCAAAGGAAAACATCCATAATGTGTGTAAAACTTGATGCATGGTCAAAAATAGAGTATTAATAGGTGATTAGCATCAAAGCAAGGCATATAATATCTTGATGGCATCATAGTGTGTTTGAAAAAGGTCTAAGTGACCGAAATAGATAAGGCATGAAAAAATGGTTAGGATTAATGATGATTAATGATCACCGATGGTTAGGTGATGATCAATGATTATTTATGATCATTGAAGATAGTAAAAATAGATATTATATAAGCTAAGTTGAGTGCGCAAATGGATCATTTGTGATGTGTTCACATGTGATTTGAGAGCTATGATTAACTGATTTTAAGTGTTTTTGAGATATGGAGGTGAGCGCAAGTGGTAGGAAGAGGCAATAGATGAGGAGAGTGCTAAGTAGGTTTAAGTTTTCTAGTTTGTTTTGATTTTGTGTTTTATTTTATTTTATTGTGATTTTTCACAAGATTTATATGGGAACTCCCAATCATCAATGATTTCACAATCGATAGTGATTGGGTATATCGTCTTGATCTAAATAAAGAAACCATAGTTGAGTAGCAAGTGATGATCGGTTTAGTCGGTGACGATCAATTTTTTTTTGATAAAAATGTTAAGTGATATGATTTTTATTTGCTTTGTAGGTAAGATATACCATATATCTCTGGGAAAGGATCTTAGAGATATTTGAGACTATTAGAGGATATATGATTGGTGTGGAGTGGGATAATCGACTATTATTCATTTGGGAGGATTTCATCATTACCAATGGATTCTTTGAGATTTCATTTTGATGTTTGCTTTGCTAGATAGATGGGCCTTGAGTAAAAGGATATTCTAGTTCCGTATTGGTGAGATGATGATCACATTTGAAGATGCATAGCGTATTTTAAAATTACCTATCCAAGGGGATAGGATAATACCTATTACTTATTAGAAGAATAATGACCGAGAGGGGGTGAATCAGTCCTTTAAAACCTTTACTTAGTTCCCTTAAGTTTCATACACCATTCAAAGCATCAAATCAACATACATTAACCAATGAAACCATATTAAGGATGAACAAACATACACATGAATGAGATAGTACACAAGAAACCAGATATAAAGTGGGAAACCCTCATGGGAAATAAAATCCACTAAAAATTCTAAATATATTTGTAGTGCCCCCTCGATTTCAAAAAATGAGATGCCTTTGTCAGGGGTGGCAGGTGGAAGGACATATGACCTGTCATTTTCCTTGCATAATAATCCAAGCACAATATTTGAAGTCTAGAGGCATTAATACGTGAAACCCAAGCCTACATTGTAAACTTAGCAGTAATTGGATGGTTGTAGAAAGTGGGGTGGATGGGAACCGTGCCAGTGGAGTTGTGTTATAGCCGTCCTAATCAATACCATTATTGGTTAAATCATCCCTTTCGTAGAGATAAACCTGCAACTTTGCAACCCAGCCTCCCCCGTTTGAGAGGATAAAAAAAGTTAAATCTCACACATGGACTATTGTATAAAGTTCATAGATGTTTGATAAAATGGATGTCATGTTGGATAAAACACATGCAGTGTTTGACTAAAATTATCTAAATTAATGAGGCTTATTTGGCAACAATGATGACAGGACACTCATAATTTGGTCTTTTATTTTTCAAAGCACTTTCAATAGTGTCATGCCATAATCCATAGCTCGTGCCAGAATTTTCCCAGCCTGAGTGCAAATAGGAGATTAAAATTTCTCTAGTTTTTTCTGTGATTGTTTTGGGTACATATGGGTAGTGTATGGGTGTTCTGGTTTATAGATGAAACTAGATCAACTATAAAGTTCAGAATTATGTGAGAAGTTTAAAATAAAGTAGTTCATTCTCAGTGAAGAATATGATTCATGAAACTAGATCAACTAAAAGTTTGAAAGAAATCAGTTCATTCTTGTGTATGATTCATCTTGGGCAGACTATGCTCTATGTCAGAGGTATCTTCAAATATGCAAGATGAATTTTGGCACTCATTTATCAGAAGAGGACATACAACTAGGTTCAATCAATAATCAGTATTGAGCTGATGAGACAATGATGTGCTATTATCTAGTTAAAGATATTCTGCCATTAAACATGTATCTGAATGATCTGAGGCCTCTCAACAAATCCTTCCTAGATTTTCCAATAAGTTGTTTGATCCAAATAAAGTCTTTGTAATTGAGGATTGGGTTCATTTCGTGTTCCTTATCCATGCAATGGTTATGCCAATAATTATCTTGTGTGCATTGCAAATTCAACCTTCATATATCAGGAAGCAGTAGTAGAAGAGGATATCAGAGGGTTTGGTGACCTTAGTGGTGGTTGGGAATCAAGGAAAAGACACTAAAACATTTGACTAGATGCCTCGTAGAGATGTGCTCTCATGGATTGTGTTGGTGGCAAGATGCGCACAAAGTGGAGTTTTGTAGAGAAATGAGAAATCCCACAAATTGTTTCTAGAATGCCTAAAGCTGATGCGGTCTCGTCAAATGTAGGGATCATGGGATTAGTGTAAAAGGTATGGATCACTCTTCCTCTCGCTTCAAACTAAACATTTCATCATTTATTTGTTTAGCATTGGATTTCAGTATGTTGTATATTATAAAAAAATGTAACTTAGAATGAATGATATGGATTTTACCTTTCCCAAAAATATTTTTCTTTAAACTTTTAAAAAAAAAAAATTAGGCCTTTGGAACCATGTGCATGGAGTGCCATGTCGAATATTAATGGGAACCAAAACCTCAAACAAGATCCATGTCGACCCAAGACACCATGAAATTTCTTAACCAAGATGACTAACTCGATTAGATGCCTTAATGGTGAGATTCGATACCCTTTTAACACTTCAATCACTTTTGGTGATGTTTCCACTTTATGAAATTGTGATCGGTTTTGGCTTACAAATGTCGTATCGATTTGGTGTAACTAGAAAACCCTTCATCTACCTCTAACACTCCTATGTGAGAATTGAAACCAACTCAGTTTCATAAAAATAATTTCATAAGTTAGAGTTTTAAGTGGATGTTGGGGCCCACCGTCATCGTACAACAAAAGTGTTCGATGTGTTTATGATAATTGGGCTCAAAGTCACCTTCATAAATTGAACCTTGTTTGATGTAATCAATTCCATCAAATCCAATGTCAAGTTCTTTGTTTATAGGCGATAGGTAGGAATTGATGAAATTTATGTTTGAACTTAAAACGAGTGGTTTTGGAAACCATACTGTAAGCACTTTAATTGTTTTGGTCAATTTTTGCAAACACACAACTTAAGCTAGAAAATATTTCTAAGGATCCCATTGGTTCTGTAAATTACTCGTGAACCCTTTTTATAGTGTTATAATGTGTGTAGAGTATTATTTAATCAATTACTTTGTATGAATGGATTTTACAATTTATAGTGTTCTCTCTCTCTCCTCTCTCTCTTAAAATAAATATGAAATTTTGGTTGGTCTTGGAAACGTGAATGGATTAAAAATGCAGATGAGTTTGAAACAAAATGAAAATGGGTATGGGTTGAGAAATGGTCAAAATATTGTGAATAGAAAAGAAAATGTTTTATAGTTTCTCTCTCTTCCTACTCTCTTTAAAAAAAATGTAAATGAATGTGGAAGTGTGAATGTGTGAGGAAGTTAACTCTCTCTCTCTCTCATGATCTCTACCTCTCTCTGTACTTTGTTTGAAATTACTTGAAATGATGAAATGTCTTGTTTGTGCTTGAGTGTAAGGGTTTTCCATACTCAGTCCTAGGACTGATACAACGTTGGTTGTAGGTACTGAACAAAAGGAGTAGTAAAAATGACATTTGTGTCTTTTATTAGCATGTTATTTGAAGGCAATGTAATTGTTTAGAATATTTTAGTGATATTTTTATGAATAGAATGTATTATTTTCATTATTTCCATGATGAAAATGATAGTGTTGTGTATTGGGAAAATGTACTATTTCATACGTAGTTGTACTTTTTCCTATTTAACGAATGTTACTCTTAGTTGTAATTGTATATTTTGTTAAGTAAATGGAGTTGATTGTATTATGTACTTTGGAAAAATATGTCAAATATTCCTTCTTTTAGTGTCAAAATAAATATAGGAGGATGAAATTGGAACCTTGTCATTTAAAATGTTTATTGTAGCTAAAAATTTTGGATATGATTGTGCTAGTAAAATTGTTAGCAAGTAATTTAAAATGATGGGTTTTACCTATCTGTTAGTGTTGCAATGACCTAGGAAATCACTTAATCTTCAAATAAAATATCAACTTACATTTGTGTGTGTTTTCATATTGAGCGAAAGTGACCAAACAAACATATAGCTCAAAATATTTACCTTTGTTGAATGTAATGACCTTCTCTAGTAAGCTCCAAGTTAGGCTAGCTCCAAACACCTTTCGTAGTCCTATAGACTTAGAGATATCATATGTTTGTGTGTTCCTCCCTAGGAACCTAGTTGAGAACTTTCTTGTGGGTATGAATGTGTGTAAGATGCCTTAGTGTGAGGCATAATGTTACTTTAGTTGCATACAAGATGACATGTTGAGCTTGAAATCTCATGGTTGTTTTTAGAGACTAAATAACATTAGAAGTGGAATGTAATGAACAGTGGGTGGGACCACAAAGATAGGTTGTGCATTAATTCACTATTAAGTTTTTAATTGTAAAGGAAAATTTGTAACTTTCCCTCATTTGGGAAGTACCCTTGTGATGTCGATCTAATCATTTTAAGTGTCATGGAGATTTTTACAACATATTAAATATTTCTTATGATGTGAAAGTGGATGGAATTGATCCACATGAGAACAACTGAATAAGAAAACATAGTTTCCCATTTAAGAATCAAACCACAAAATGTGTACATGTTAAGATAATTCAAATTATCAATTGAGTGATATATTTTTATTGGAAATCAAATAAACAAACTAAATCTAATAGAACCCTTTAGAAGATAAATGTTAAACGAAAGTGAGAAAATGTATTCTTGGAATACCTCGAGTGGCATGAATGCCTTGCAAGACATGGACATTTGATTTCTCAAATTTTATCTTGTGGTAAGGTGTAGAAACCCTCGAGCACTAATAAATGCAATTTATCGAGTGACCTCTCTTGATGTTATTGGACAAAGGGGATATGATGTATGATTATCAATGATTGTAAATATGGCTTTAGAAGGTTGTTGAACACGTAAAATTTTATAGCTTTTGCATTTGAACCCCTTTTGTCCCTCTTAGATAAATGTGTCCCTTAGTATGTAGTAGTGGATTACCATGTGTTTCTCATATGGGGTAGTTTATCCACCATCCCTGAATGCTTTTGAAGTTAGGAGATCGTAAAGCCTCTCTTAAGGTTTTTGGTGAAGGAAACACTAATGCTTATTCACACAAGGATTTAATTAGTTCCTTGGAAGAAATTTGAAAAGCATATAGTTGTTGGGTTGTCTGGTTATATGCTCTAATACTTGGGTTTTTAAGAGTGGTGAAATGAGTTGTTAGGTATAGGGTCACCACTCCTTGTAGTCATGAATCCCTAAGTGTTACGTAAGTGTTATAGGAATTACATTTGTTCCAAAATGATGTTAATATAGACCAAAGTAACCACATAAATGTAGTTAGTAAAAAGGGTAAATAAGATTAAATCTAGGATCACTCAGGAAGTAGAAGTTATGGTCAAAACATGTAATTAACCCATTTCTATTGAGATTAAATCCTTAAGATGATGAAACAAAAGTAGTTTGAAATGTGAAATTTGTCACTTAAATTCAAAGAAAAATATCTATAATGGGAACATGTGTAATGCACCCTTCCATGCAAATATGATTGTGAAAATATGAATTCCTAATTGGAGCAATGGATTGTGAATCAAGAATGATACAACTTAATTAGTTAACCTTCATAGTTGGTTGTAATAACTTGAAGATTAAAAGAGTGTATTGTTAGTATTAAACAATGCTATGAAATGAACTTGGGATAGGTTTTCTATTGATCTAGTAACCTTCCTTTTTTTTTCTTCATATGAATTTTCCTCCTTGTAACGAGAGTATTTTTCCAAACCAAGTAAGCACAAATCTCTCAAATAAATCCTTAAGTCAAATATTAGAAGACACATGTGTGGATATATGTTCCTAATCACAATCATGCTATATAAAGTTATTTCCACAAGAGAAATGAGTAAATTCTAAAGGAACCACTATAGGTGAAATGTTAAACCAAAAAACATGCAACCTAGTTGTAAAGGAATGAAGGGTCCCATGTTATGTGTTCTTCAGAAAATTATAGTCAACTAATAAAAATAGGATTGTAATAAATATTTCACCATGAACAATGATGTGTTGTGGGAAGTTCTGTGAGTAAGTGTATATTGTCAGTGGGTCATTGTTGTACCTTTGTCATTTTTGGAAATGTGGCTTTGATGTGCATCATGTGTTTCATGTTATATATGTGGGTCCATGGTTACACAAACATCTCATGTGTTATACATTATCCTAAGTGATCCTATGTGATGTTATGTATCAAGAAATGTAAGCCAAAAAAAAATATTATTATTATTATGTGTGTTGTATTTGTGTGTAAAATGTGGGCATTACATATGGTATCAGAGCGGAGGTTCATGCTCTCGAACCTTTAGGATAGATTGGAGTTGTGATGATCTTGCATGGTGGTGGTGGAGATGGGAAGAGTAATGTGATATATGTTGTGATGTGACCAATGTTGTAATTGTGATATTATGAATGCACATGTTATGCATGTCACTTAGTGCGTATTTGTTATCATGTTGATGTGTTTGTAATGAGAGTATTTTCTCTCCTTTTTGTGGACTCAATGAGGAGTTCACGTGTGATGTGCATCCACCTTGTGTGTGAAAAGAATGTTATTGTGGATTACAAAGTGTTGGAGTGTTTTGTTATTATGTGATATGAAGGTGTGTTGATGTGTTGCATGAAAAAATTGGTGTATAGTGAATTGGATTTTATCATGATGTCACCATGTGTTGTGATGAATCATGTGTGTCACCATGTTGTATTGCAATTGAATTGTATGTTGTAATGTTAGTCATTATTTTCATCATACATATAATTCATGTAATATGTGATGGTTCATGTCGTGAATTAGGGGCATATGGTGATCATATGACCCCTATTGTGTAGTACTTGCACCTTAGGTGCATTATGTGGAAAAGTGATGTATCATAACCCATGAAAGTAATGATTTTTTTATACCTGTATATATACCATGCGTAAGACACTATGGTTAATGTGCGTGAATCACCATTGTGTTAGTGATGTAGTTATGTGTTATGTTGTGAACCTTACACTAGATGACCCTAAGGGAAGAAACCATCAAGAGTGTATGTGTGGAGAGAGGAGGCGTGGACCAGGTTTTCATAATCTTGAGCCAAGTATGAGTGAGGAAGTGGAGTCTTATATAGATTGAAAACCCACTTCTATCTATTTAGTATACTTGAGCTTGCTCAAGTATATTGTGGATGTACACCACCTTAGGCTCAACTTATGCAAACTAGTGTCCCCTGCTCTTTCCTATTGGGTTTTCCATCGAACAATCCTATGTGATTTTGACTATGTTGAGCCTTGTGGGAGTATGGAGGGATGATTCAGGAAGAGATGATGACAGCTTACATTATTTGATATACTCATTTTATGGTTACATGTATATTTTTATGAGCTGAGGCTCGATATCCGAGTGCCAACAACTCGATGAGTACCCCTTTGGTGGCCATATGAGGCCACATAGTGATTGTAATGTGTTATTTCTCAATATGTATTTTATTCGTAAATTGATCATTATCTCTTTTCTTGTAAGAACCAATAATTTTCTTGATTGATGTGTTCTTATATTTTGGGAATTTTATTTGGTTATTGCACTAACATGTGGATTTTACACTAACTATGGCTAATTAGCCATTTTTTTCTTAGTTTTAAACTTTCTTTTCATGTTTAAAAGTTTTATATCCTTGCCCAAGGCTTGGGATTTTTTCCACTTGGCATTTGAGATGGATTGTTATGTTGGTTCTAATGTCGTAATGTGTTGGAATAGGGTCATGGGATTCACCATGGAGTGGTTGGACCTATGGACCCACTTCATTATGTGGGTACACCCCAAGGAGTTATAGATAACTAGCGGGTTGTTGAACCATGAGTTATTATGTCACTTGGGTTAGGGGTGACGAGGGCTCTATGTGCCTAGGGCCATAGGGTGACCCGACCTCATTATATGGAGAAAGGAGATGGGATCTATGGTTGAGTGACCCGATATTCTTGATGGCACTCTATGGTTGAGTGACTATGATGTTCTCAATGGCACTCTATGGTTGAGTGACTTGATATTGATGGCACTCTATGGTTGAGTGACCTAATATTCTTGATGGGGCTCTATGGTTGAGTGACCCAACTTGGTTTTGGCACTATGATTCTTTCTCTTTGGGAGGTATATGGAGTTGTTTGGTGATGCTTTGGGAGGTATATGGAGTTTTTTTTATGATGCTTTGGGAGATATATGGAGATTGTTTTGATGTTTTGTGATGTGTGGAGTTGGTGTTATGAGTTATGTGTACTCTTGTGAGTCTTGTTACGCATTGTTATGATTGAGGCTTGACACTCCCCTTAGTTAGTATGGACTATTGGATATTGTCTTAGCACTTTATGGGTTGATTCATGTACTTTTTGGTCATGGTTTTTTTATCATAATGATACCAAATGTATATGTATCAACATGATATTTCTATTTGATAGTCACATGTGTGTGTTTCAGATTTATGCCATCTAATCCGACATATTTTGTTGGAAATTATTCTTATATGGACTACTTGTTGTCTTTCCATGGTGGAATTAGAGGTCTTGTGATGTGATACAATCATGAAAGTATGTAGCAAGATGTCTCATGGGTCATTTGTGTTGTGTTGAGTTTTGTGTGACATCTTGAGGCCAATTATTATTGGGAACCCACAAACATAAGAAAATTAAAATTCTAAACAATGAATATTAAGAGTTTGAGATTAATAAATATTATAAAAGAAAAAGACTAATTGAGAATAAAGTAAAAGATAACTTAACTACCAATCTTCATAAAACATTAAAATTTAAGATATTCGTAATAATTAATTTACTTCATTTGGTCACATTATATTGAAAAGTAGTTAAATGTTAAACAATGTGTGTAATTTTTGACTTTCTTACCTACGTATCCTTCAAGCTTCGGTGTTGTGTGCATCACGGACGATGCTCTTATAAGGGGAGGGAGATGTAGTGCCCCCTCGATTTTAGAAAATGGTCTACCTTTGTCGGGGTGGTAGGTGGAGGGGCCTACGACTGTCATTTTCTTTCGCATAATAATCCAAGCATGATATTTGAAGTCCGGAGGCATTAACTACATGAAACCCGAGCCTACGTTGTAAAATTATATTAATTGGATGGTTGAGATGCTTAGGGGTGGATGGGAACCGTGGGTGAGGTATGTTGTATCCGTCTCTAATCGACCATTATTAGTTAAATCATCCCTTTTTGTAGAAATAAACCCGTAACTTCTGCAAACCCATCCTTTCTTTGATAACATTAAAAAAAGGTTAAAGCTCATACATGGACTATTGTATAAAGTGCATATAAATTGTTTGATAAAATGGATGAGTTTAATTGGATAAAAACATGCAATGTTTGACTAAAATTCTCTAAATTAATGAGGCTTATCTGGCCAACAATGATGATAGGACACTTAGAATTTGGTATTTTATTTTGCAAAGCACTTTCAATAGTTTCATTTCGGACTCCATAGCTCATTACCATAATTTTCCCATCTTGAGCACAAATAGGAGCTTAAAATTTCTCTAGAAAATTGAAGGCTGGACAGATGATTATTTTGGGTACTAGGCAGGTAGTGTATGGGTGTTCCCCATTCCTAAGACCTAAAACTCTAAAGCTGCACTAATATGGCAATTGTAAAATAGAGTATGGGCTTCCTTCAAAGTAGAGTATGGGAGTAGGAAAATCTAGTTTACCAAAGATAACTATGCAAGAAGATTGAACTTGTAATTGAAGCTAGACATAAATATGTGAAAACAATGAAAAGTATGATTTATAGATGAAATTAGATCAACTATAAAATTCCTTTGGTTTGAAATAAAGCTTTTATAGTTCATTCTCATGTCACTAATTAATCATATTCCCTTAGACTATATCTCTCCATTCAAGAGGATGTCTTCAAATATGCAAGATGAATTGTTGGCACTCAATTATCAAAAGAGGACATATAGCGGAGTTGAATAAATAATACATATTAAGTTGATGAGACAACAAATGTGATATTATACGGTTGAAGATATTATGCCATTAAACCTGTATCCAATGATCTCGAGGCCTCTCAAGAAATCCTTCTTGTATTTTCCAATAAGTTGTTTGATCCAAATAAAGTCTTTGTAATTGAGGATTGGGTTCATTTCTAGTGTTCCTTATCCACACTATAGGTTATGCAAATAATTATCTTGTATGCATTGCAAATTTGTTGGTCATCAAAAAGGAACTTCAAGAAGAGCAACAGTCAGGGGACAAGAAGTCCCTCCTCTTTAATGGGAGAGGTTCCCTTATTCAGAAACGAACCTATTTACACATATACAAAGCATGGTTTTACTATGGAACTTGGATATTATGAAAGTGTTTCCTAAAAGGTCATCAATCACAAAAGGACTGAGGAATGAAAATGTGAGAATGAGCAGAAAGGCACCATTCAGAATTATAGATGACAGAGTAATTCCTTATGCATGCGAGGGTACAAGTGAATTGGAATAAGATCATTTGTATCACATTAATAAGATGAAATTTGAAAAGACACAAAGTTCTATAAATAACATCTGCAAGAATACAAAGCTTCTCAAAGATAATACGCACAAATGATCTAACAAGATTAAATGAATACCTTGAGAATAAAGGAAACCAGATAGACAAAGAATGAAAAATCCTTCTGTATTGATTTCTTTATGATTTATTTACACTTTCAAAAATAAGCCAAGTTCTTCCTTTTTTTTTAAAAAAAATGGCGAGGAGAGGCCATTATATAGTTTACAAATTAGTTACTCTTGGTAACTACTTCTTTTAACTAATGTTTAGTTAAAGGGCTGCTAATCGCAATACCCCAACTAATTACAATAAATTCATGATGAAGAAGGGAAGAGAAGAGAAGAAACAGGAGAAGAAGACAAGCGTTCATGACTGGGAGGGACCCACTGACTTTAGGATCCGCTGTCTGAATCTTTTCAATGCCTCTGCTATGTCTCTGCCTCGTGGGACTGATGTGTTGGCAGTGGACTGAGTCCAAAATCCGAGACATTTCTCCATCTCTTTTCGAATTCGACATGAGTATGATAATCTTTATTTGCTTCTTCTATGTAGCAGATCAAGAGAGCAGATCTCCTTCATTTTTCCTTGGAAATGGAACTTTCCTGAATAGATCACCTTTGACAAAAGCTCAATTGAGCTTTGATTTCTCAGAAAGAGAGAGGCACACCGTAAGTCTCATCATGAAGATGGCAATGTATATCCTTGAAGGCAGATATAACTAGTGTTTGAAGGCCTCACCCATCCACCATATTTCTTAACTCTCCCAAAGCCTCCTCCAGCACCTTGATTTTCCATTCCACGCTATAGACCCAGGACTTTGACAAATTATCCTTTGCATCTTCGAAGACCTTGCTTGCCATCAAAATATTTTCATCTATTTGTCCCATGAGACGAAGGTCTACTATGCAACTGCTCCAAAGTTTAAGTTCTTTATCAATGCTCCCAATAGTGGAGGAGAGCTTCTGTTGCAAATTACTCACCTTCCCGTGGAGTTTAAAGGCTTCATCAATGAAGTTCAATCCTGCAACAAGCATATCATCCACCATGGCCTCCATAGCCCTTCCATAGACAGAATACTTGTGCATGTCTTGATACTCTGCACTTCATCCTGGCTCAGAATTACAGGTGGTGGAAGAGTAGTCAATGGGGTAGGATCTAGAACTTTATCTTTAGATAGCAGTGACTTAATAAAACCTGTGAGAATCTGGGCCTGCTCCTCCAACTGCTCTATGGTTTGTTGCCCTTTCTCTACCCTCCCAATGACTAGATCTAGTGACCGTTTCTTGAAGATTGTGGATCTCACCTTCAGGGGTAGACTCTCCCATGGGAATTCTTGAGAGTTCAAGGTCGGATGCCTGCAAATCCTACTCAGGTTTGTCTACCTTAGGCTTGGCTATCTCCAGGAATTGTTGGCCCTGAGCATCAGACACTATCCTGGAGGTAGTTCTGGCTTTTTGGCATGAGTAGGAGGAGTAGTGCCTAACAAGGCCGCCACAACATCAAAATTTGGTCCTGAGATCCGGAGGAAGACTTTCTCTTCCTACTGTCAACAAGAGGCTGCACCCATGCAAAAGAGGAGGAGGAAGAAGAAGGTGGGGCAAGAGGGCCAAGAGACAGAGAACTCATGGCACCCAAGGTTTGTACTGTTGTTGCCTCTAATTGAGATATAAGTGGGGCGCTTGTGGCTTCTGATACAGAGGGGTCACTGGCACCCGGAAGTTCAGTGCTTTGGACCTCTTTTTCTTTATCCATGGGGGCTTCTGGAGTGCTTGTAGATACAGGCACTTCACTCTCTTCACTTTCACTGAGAACAATGATGTTCTCTGGGCCTGAGGACAACTCAGTATGCTTCCTTAGGGGATCTTCCTCCACAGGCTCCTTCTTGACTTCTCTGACTTTCTTTTGATATACCTGGGTGGACGAGGAAGGAGTGGAGACTGTAGGTCCTTGAGTTGATGAGGCAGGAGGGGTCTGCATAGGTGCTTCCGATCTAGGTGTCAATGCTTCCTTCCTTGGTGTTGAAGCATCCTTGGAGGAGGATTCCCCTGAATACCTTCTAAATTCACGGACTTTCTTATCAAACCAGATCTTGGTCCTGACTAAGACCGGAGCTAGGATTTCAGCCAAATCATCCTTCTCCTTTTTGAACCAATCCAAATCCTCCAAGGGAGTGTGTTTGACCACATTGTCATACTCATATGAGTACAGGTCAGAATTATCATCCTGGAGCCCTTCAGGAACTTGGTACAGGTTAAGCTCTTGGATTAATTGAAGGGAAAACCTGCCATAATGTCTTCTCCTTGCTTCAAAATCATCAGCACAGTCAGCCCAATAGTCCTCTGTGTCTACCCTATGATGATAAGTGATCTTGATGTTCTGCTCAATAAACTTCTTCAAGTCAAAACAAGTTCTTGGCTTGAAGAAATGGACAGTGATGGGAGCTAGGGCTCTTTCTATGTTTTGAGCATCTAGTGTTGTCTTGCAGGTGTAGTTTCCCAAGATGATGGGGAAGTGTAGGCCAGTGATTTTCTTATCCCTGCAGGTTCTGTGCAACTTATCCAGCTGCCTGCATACTTCTATTAAGGCCATTTTGTCATTGCAGAACATAGGAAGCTTGAGAGGAGTGCTCTCATAGCCTGCAAGCCTTATATAGGAAAATTTCCTAAATTGGATGAAGTAGGCACCGTAATGCGATATCAGATTCATAGCTTCATCAGAAAATCTCCTCGCCGTGTCGCTCTCTAGGAGCCTGACAATGTACATGGTGAAAGCATCATTCACCCTCCTGAAATTGTGATTGCTAGTTTCCAAGGTGAATTGAGGGCAGTAGGCATACACAGGGTCATCCTTATGAGCATCAATGTATGAGAACCCAAACCATTGCCTCGATGCTGCTAGGGTATACATTAAGTATGAAGTCATATAGAATTTCTTGGTCTGCTGTACATTGGACAACTGCTCTGCTAGGTTCATACTAATGATCTCTGCCCAATTGATATTCTGAGTTCCTTCGCACACCATATTGATAAGCGGGCACATCCAGAAATGGAACTCATTTGTAGAGGGTAAACCCATGACCCGAGCCAGTAGGATTATAAAATCGACAATTCCTCATTGAAATCGGCACGGAAGAGAACCTTGGACAGACGAGACGCCCCCTTCTTAGGGTTTTTCAGCCAGGACTTCGCCACCCGTGCCTTATATTTCTCACTGTCTTGATCGAAAAGGGCTGTGCCTGATTCTGAGAAATAACTATAGCATTGTCCGTTTCTGGAATCCTTAGTGCAGTGCCAATGGTGGCAGCATCAAGTTTGGCGATGAGCTCCCCATGCACGTTTGTCAACTCACTCGAGTCAGGGTTGAAATGAGCACCGCAGGAGAGCACTGTATCTGCGCATTGCACTGAGATAGGGAAACCACCAGCGAAAGCCAAACCACTGTCATGAATCATCTGTGCCATAGGTGAAGGGTTCGCATCTGTCATTCTTGCCCAAAAATCTCCAAAGTCGAGGTGGCGAACCTCACTGTCCCCGATATCGGGAACGGCAGACTCGAGTGGTGAAATTTGTTCCTGCCCCTGGAATTTAATCTTCATGTTGATAGTAACTTGGAGAGCAAGGCTGCAGGCTGGACTTGGGATGGAATTGCAGGGGGAATGGATACGCGTAGCAAAAATTTTGGTCGCAAGGGTACGAGCAATAGATAACATGAAAGCAGTGTGCAAAAATGCATAGGGGGTAGCTCATTATATAGCCGTTTAGGAGAGAGAAAGATAATAAATGCGCATTAAATACACATCTACCAAATTGAAAAGCAAGATATTTGGGTAGAGCGGGAAAAATTAGCACGAATGGCACTTGGTTCATTTGGGACACGAGGGACGCGAAAGCGCGAAGTACGCGGTTCGGCCGATTCAGGCGATGCGGGGAAAAGACGCACAAATGTTTTTGGGACATGCGGGATGAAAGTACACGCTGAATACGTGATTGGCCGAATCGGATGGAAAAAGGAACAACGGTCCTGGGTGAACTTGGGACACTTGGGACAAAAAGTTCGACGGCCCGAAAAGAACGGACTTCGCAAACCGGCCGATCGGGAACAGAGAGCCCGAATGAACTTGGGACACGCGGGACAAAAATGTCCGATAAAAGTGCCCAAAATCACACAAAATGACCCAAAAATGCAGATTTTTCCAATTTCTTGACTTTTCACATTACCAGACAACAAAAGACACTTAACTTCAAAATTTTCAATTTTCAACTTCTCAAAAGCAGGAAATTTTGAGTGGAAAAAGTTGGCTCCCTTCGGGGATGACTTGGCATAAGTTCAAAGAATGAGACAAGGCAAGAATTTAGACAAACTAGGGAAGTAGACCAAGACCTTATCCATTGGGCCACTTGGAGTCAAAACAAACCAAAAGTAAGACAACAAAACAAACACACCAAAACAGAGAGAAGGAAGGAAAACAAAACGCTATACAAAATATACAAAAGGACTTCCTAATCACCTATGACTTAAACAATTTAGGTACGCCCACTATAAGGAAGTGGGAGAGAAGAACCATCCATATAATCAAGGTAAAAGAATTTCACAAAGCAAAGTGCCACGATCTTGAAAGGTCCGAGCCAAAGGGAATCAAATGTCTGCCATGGTCGCTACGAGGTTCATGCCTTTATCCACAATAAAATGATGTCTCCAATTTTGAAATCTCTGAACCTAGCCTTTTTATCAAATAAGACCTTTACTTTACATTGGTGGGCGATATCCTATCAAGCAACTTTCAATCTGCCTCATTCAATTTGTGGAGATACATGATTCTCTTATCCAAAGAATCATCAAACTCGGGTATCTTCAATGGCCTTCATTAAATGCAAGGTTGGAAGCTCCACCGTGACTCGGCAATTGGGCCTCCACTCCATATACTACCTGAAAAGGAGACATCCCAATGGCTCTCTTAGGTGTGATCCTATCTGCCCAAAGAGCATCATAGAGTTTCTTGTGCCAGTTCCGTTGGGATTCGTTGACTAATTTCCTTATAATGGCCACCAGATTTTTATTTGTTGATTCTGCTTGTCCATTTCCCTGAGGATAGTAATCTGAGGAGTGAGCCAAGGAGATGCCATATCCATAGAAAAAATCCATCATCTCGGTTGAAGAAAAGTTTGAAGCATTATCCGTCACAATCTTATTTGGCACACCATACCTTACCAAGATGTTTTCTTTGATAAAACCGCATACTACTTCAAGTAGTACTTTACCTGAATGGCTTCTACCCATTTGGTGAAATAACTGTGGCGGTTAATACATGAGTATGACCAGCACTAGAAGAGGGATTAAGTGTTCCAATGAAATCCAAACCCCATTGTTGAAAAGGTTCTTCGATTACAACTGGTTTAAGGGGCAAAGAGGCCAACTTAGTCTACCCACGAAAGTCTGACAAGCCTCACATTTATCAACCCATTTTGATGTCTCCAAACAAGGTAGGCCAGTAATACCCTGCACGAAGAATTTTATGAGCAGTGACAGTTGATGAGTAGTGCCCTCCACATGCTTGATCATGAAAAGCCGAAAGTAGCTTCTTCTGCTGTTCCTTGTCCACGCATTTTAAAAACCTTCCATCTAACCCATGCTTAAACAAGGCGTTTTCCCACAACACATATTGGGCTGATCTCAACTTAACAGCTCTCTTTTCTTTGGTAGTCAAATGAGAGGGGCATTCTCCATAGGTGAGAAAGTGAGCGATATCAGCATACCATTCATCAATTGAGCTAAGAAACAAAATGATAGGGAGATCAACTTTATTCTCTAGTAACTCATGTCTAGCTCCTTCGGCGATGAGTTCACACAGGCCTTTCCCATGAACGAGCTTGGTTGGTCTGATGTCAATGTCATATTCTTCGACCTTGGCCACCCAGTTCCCTCTCTTGGATCCAAATTCCTACGTGTGAGAATCGACTTGATAGTCAGATCCTGCACAAAACCTGTGGGAGTGAGAATTAAGGATGTAAAAACGAAACTACTTGACAGCTTTAACCACTGCGAAAGCATGTTTCTCCATTATGGTGTATCTTAGCTCATGATTTTTTAGAATGTAGCTCATGAATGCAATTGGGAGTTCATGATCATTAGAATATTTTTGAGTCAAATAACAGTAGCCAGGGTGTTAACTATGGCATAGCAATAGATAATAAAATCTTTGTTGAAATTTGGACATGCTAAAACAGGAGTCTTAGCAATAGCCTCTTTAATACCTCAAAAGACTTTTTTCCCTTTAGGAGACCAACCAAACGTTTGTTTGCCTTTCATCATTTGAGAGATATTCAAAGTTAGCTCTGCAAAATCAGGGATGAATCTCCTCAGAAAGTTAACCTTACCAAAGAAGGAGTGCACTCCTTTCTTTGCTAGTCGAAGAGGAATTTGCTGAATAGCTTGAACTCGCTCAGATCAATTTTTATACCATCTTTGGAGACAACATGCCCCAATAATTTCTCCGTGACACAAAAATAGATTTCTTAGAATTTAAAGAGATCCCATGTTCTCTACATTTTAGCAGAATCTGCTTCAGATCTGTGAAAATGATCTACCCTTGTTTTAGAAAATATAGTCAAGTCATCAAGGTATACGACAATACACTTTCCTTTCAAACTTCCAAAGTCAAAATCCATAGCCCTCTGAAAAGTGGCACTGGCATTAATGAGCCCAAAAGGCATCCTTTTGTAAGAAAAGGTACCCCAAGGAGTAGTGAAAGCCGTTTTGTGTTGATCTGTGGTATTAACTTCTACCTGGTTATATCCTGAGAATCCATCAAGCATAGACAACATTTCGGATCCCATTACTGCTTGCAAGACCTGATCCATCATGGGTAAAGGATAGTTGTCCTTTAAAGAAGCTTGATTCAGATTCCTGAAGTCAACACAGATACGAATTTCACCATTTTTCTTTCTAACAGGTACAATATTGGCAATCCATGTTGAATGGTGAATAGGAAAAATGATTTTGGCTTTTAATAACTTCTGTATTTCCTGAAAAATGGTGTCAGCTATCTTAGGATTGTATTGCCTCTGCTTCTATTTAAAAGGCTTAATTCAGTTGAGAGGGATAAATGCTGCATCTCCCTTTGGTTGAAAGGCTTTTAAGTCTTCATAGGAATAAGCAAGGACATCTTTATACTTCTTCAAAAGACTAATTACCTTCTTCCTTCCTTTTCTTCGGTGTGCAAAAATTTCCAATGTTCACGAGTTTAGGATCGGTAGAACTCCCAATATTAATTTTGTCATATTCAAGTGGTTATTGAGGAGGTCCGATGAAGCTTTAAACTTTACA